>JBBPBX010078512.1:0-16609 GCA_038048925.1 Garcialebias charrua
ACTTTGATTGAATTCTCCGTGGAGGATTCTTTATCTTGAAAACTAAACCGGAACCAGTCGCTACCATAGATATAATATACACTAGATAAGCTGAGGAGGAGTCAGCGGCGTCGTCAAGCGGCGGCCATCTTGCCACAGACAGCAACATTAGCTGCAGCTGTGGAAACCGTATGGAGGTGAGGGATTTATACAAACAAAAATACACTTAACTCGCTGTAATCTTGACGGATTTACAAACGGTTTATGTTTTTAAAAACGTTATTAACGTGGCTATGATTTCTTTGGTAATCAGACAGCAGTTTCGTCTTTTTTAAAAGGTTTTATTCGTGTTTTGGGTGTCACACTCATCGAGAATCTAGAATTTAAATTCTGTTTTTATTACACCAATAACTATTTTAAAACAAACTAATCTTTTGTCTAAATGACTGTCTTGATCATGACTGTATTTATTAGCAGACTATTAACAAGAGCCTTTGATTAAGGGCTAGCTAGTATTCCAAATATTTCCCTAGTATTCTTAGATCACTAGGAGCTCTTTGTTTTTAACTGAACTAAAGCTGCACATGATTTCCAAGCGGTTTGGTATGTTCAACACTAATTACTGCTTTGTGTTTTACAGAAATACTCTTTGACAAGATGCCTGACTTTTGTGCAGCCTATGGATGCTCCAATAAGATCCTGGATCCTTTATGTCAACCGTAGTAGAAAATGTCACCAAGAAACTTGACCATTGCAGATGTTTCTAACCATAACTTATCCAATATACATGTCATTGTTGATTTTTTTAACTTTATTTACCCAACCGAGGTCTGTCTGCTTGTTTTGTATATAATGTATATAGAAATCTGTCATATCCTGTTGGTTTTGAACTGTCAACATCTGTTTACTGTGATTGTAGTTTTCTTTATTTTCTTTTTGATAAGTGCAAATGCCTATTGCCAATGTGACGTGTGCTGCTGACCACTTGACCAGGTCACCCTTGTAAAAGAGATCTCAATCTCAACGGGCTCTACCTGGTTAAATAAAGGTGATTGATTGATTGATTTGATTGCTTGATAGACGTAATAATTTGCGTTTACAGAGTGGCAACATGAGACAGAAGCTCACCAAGGCAGTCCTTTTTAAAGGGCATTAGCTCCAAAAACACAAAGATTTTAACACTGGACTCTGTGTCATCAAACGGGTTATTCACTAAACTCTCGGTCATGTGCTCATTCTGTTTGCACTACTCATATTTGCACTAATGTTTGTATTACATCACTGCCTATAGTCATACTACTGTTTACATTCTCTGTTTACATACTGTTTACATTCAACCTTTTTTTTAGAACCTTTAGTTTATTTTATAGTTATACTGTACTTTTTATACTTTTTTACTTTTTATACTAGTATGCAAAAACTCAGGACAGTATTATGTTCATTAAATGTTTAGTGTTTTAGTTTTAGAGTTGGTGTAAATTTTCATACTCATTTACCACTATGCAAAAACTCAGGACAGTGTTACAGTTTTACTATTTTATGCTTATGTTTATTATTATATGTTTCAGTGTTTTAATGTTTAAATAGTTACTGTTGCACCGAGGGACTGAGAGTCTTGTCACACTATCAGATGTTTATTTCTGTTTGTTTGTTTATTTATATCTCCCGATTATTAAATCTTTTCATGTATCTAAAAAAAATAAACTACACATATTGACCAAGGTTTGTGTAATAATGTATTTAATATTACATAATATTTGCATGTGTAGGGAAAAAATTGGCATAAATTATTTTCATACCACTAATAATAATGCTATTTATGATGAAATAGTATTAAATATTTATTAGCATTGTAACATATGTCAGTTAATTTCGCTGGAAATAAACATGTATTTAGAAATAGATGTAAATATAATCTTATTGTGTATATTGCTAGTGCAATACAGTGTCTACATAACGTTATTTTCATGTGAACGTCCATCTTAAGTATACCATATTATAACAACATCTCTCACATTTATAACAAACCAAACCGTTTTAAAATCGGTTGAAAATTAAGCAAGTTATGGTTATTTTAATAGTAAATGCACCATTCACATTCATGTTAAGAGTGGGCGTTCTGTCTGTGGCAAGATGGCCGCCGTCTGACGATGTCGGTCTCCATTGGCCAACAGCGGGGATGTCTTCTTATCTAGTGTTTATTATATCTATGGTCGCTACCTCGGGAGGTTGAGGCGGACTTCAAGCGAGCCGCTGAGAAATGAACACTGCAAGCCTGTGAAAAACGTAGCAGCCGGATGGACAATCCGTGCACGTAAGGCTATCTCATTTTACCGGAGCTGGGGACAGAAAATCTTCGCCAAAGGTAAAAGTCGTTGTTCATCGCGGATGAAAAGTTTAGCTGATCCCGACCGAAGAGCGTGCTGAGTCTCTGGTTAACACGTTCAAGATACAGTAGTTCTCATCTTTACTTCCCCTCAATCTTTTCCTCCATCTTGTATCTCCTCTTAAACTTGTTATATTTCTTCACCAGAATTAAGATAAGAGCCTGCAGATTACTTTATTTTAAGACCTTATAAATAATCTGTTGTTTCCTTGTAAGATACGTCGATTAGTGAAGTCACGGACGCGTGACTCTCAACTGTTGATGTTTGAATTTATAGGAAAAGTTTATTTAGACCAATCTACTGTATATATGTTTGATTAATGAGTTGTTTTAAATAAATGATTGCACCCCTGGTGGATCGAATATAATTACGTCTCATTTGTCACTCATATCCATTCATTTGATCACATATTTAATTTGTTAAAATCGATAAAAAGAAGAGAATCTGTGAAATTACTACTCTGACCTCTAACAACTGTTGGATAAGTAA
Source organism: Garcialebias charrua (assembly GCA_038048925.1). NCBI lineage: Eukaryota > Metazoa > Chordata > Actinopteri > Cyprinodontiformes > Rivulidae > Garcialebias > Garcialebias charrua. The sequence continues at coordinate 2,856 of JBBPBX010078512.1, forward strand.
TTAATTAAATTAGAAGTGTGTCAGTTAACACTGCCTCACATCTTACAAAGTCATAATACTTTCATAGTATGCAAGGATACATAAAATGTCTCAAGTAAAGGGAGGTTTTGGTAATGTAAGGAAACAAAAAGTAGCTGCTGTTAAAAGTAAAGTAAGGCAGAACATTAAACATTGGCAAGACAATGGCTTAAAATGATGAAATTTGCTATTTCCTAGGAAAACCAGAGACAATTACGATAAACATGAAAAAGAAAGCACTAGATAATTTTGCCACAATATGAAATTGGAAATGGTGAGTAAGGTTATCAAAACAAGCAATAAGTCCAGCTAAGATGATCTGGCACATTTGTAAGATCTGCCAATGTATAGTAGAAATACTCTAAAAACTGCTGGGTTAACAACCCAATATGTAACCCAGTGCTGGGTCAAATTTGGACAGAGTCAACGCTGGGTTGTTTTAACTCAACAGGGTTGGGTTGATGGTTTGACCCAGCAAGCTGGATTAGGGCAACTACCCAATGATTGGGTTAAATTGACCATTGTTCAAAGTTAAAGTTACCCAAAATTGAGTTGAAACCCAACACAAGGGTTATTTTACCACCATATTTTTCTTTAAAAAAATGATTTGATTTTTTTTACTTTAAAATCCACCATATAAGAACTGTATTGAATACAATCATATTACCTCAAAAGTACTTTTATTTCCAAATGATATATATATGGCAAGTGGCAACAGAATCCATATATGAAAGTTTCAAGGCAGACGAGTCAAGAAAATATACAATTCATTAAAACAGCTCCCTTACTTCAGTTCATTCTATGACTACAGCTCCAAAAATACACATTTATACACAAGAAATAATTTAATGTAAACGGTTTTACAGCAAACACGTAAAAAAAATTCTGCCATTTAACAAGTGACTATATCAGTACTTTAGTAAAATGATAACAGGAAAAACTGTAGGTCAGAACATTTAATGATTCTTTATGAGGAACATTCACCCTTCCATTGCAGCTAACTGGGCCCTCATTAATTTTATTAGATTTGATTCATGTCCAGGGATTCCATAGATAACAATTTGAAAAAAAATCCCGAACTGGGCACAGGACTTGGTTTAGTTTACATCAAAAACACACAAAAAACTTTAAAGCAGCCATCAACAGCAGCACCCACAAGAAATAGATGCTCCATAGCAGTTCCATTTATGATAACAAAAGCTTGGGAACAACATTGCCTGTTCCCAAGCTTGAGTATGTACAGATACTCTGTTGCTACATCTTCAAGATCCTCCACCATGTGTGTCCCAACCTGATGGAGGGAAAAAACATAAAGCAAGCCATTAGTGATTTAAAACATAAAGATGAACATTCCCCATTAATACGTTTCTACTGATTCTTGTTTGATACAAAACCTCACTATTAAATATGACACACTTACAGTTGAAACCAGAAGTTTACATACACTGTTTATGTTTATGTTTATTAAATTTGTTCATTTTTTTACAAAAGAAACACAATACAAGACAATCCCATTAATGATACGTACACAATGTAAAAAAAATGAAAGGTAGCAGAAAGAAGAATAAATCTTATTATATCTGCCCCTTTTTTCAAACAATCAGATTAAACAATAATAATCTTTCACCAGCAGTACAAAATGACTAACTCTTTCTAATTTTCTAATACTAATACATAACTAATAATTGATACAATACACATTATGCTAATTCATATATATTTTTTCAACAAATTCCTTTTGATCATTTTCTTAAATGTAAACAGTGACTTGGCATTTTTAACTACATTCTCCAAGCCATTCCATAATCTAATTCCCTGGATTGAGGTAGAACGTCCCTTCAAACTAGTTCTGAATTGTGGTTTTACAAACATCTCTGTCCCCTTAAGATTATAACAACTTTGTCTTTTAACAAAATTCATTTGGATATTTAAAGGTAATTCGTTATTCTGAGCCCTATACATAATTGATAAAATATTATAATCAACCAAATCATGGAACTTCAATAATTTCAGTTGATAAAATAATGTACTGGATGGATGACAGTAATGTTTTCTAGTGATAATTCTTACAGCTCTTTTCTGTAATACAAAAATAGGCTTTGTGATTGTTTTACACGCTTTCCCCCAAACATCAATACAATAGATTAAGTGTGGAACAATGATTGTGTTATACAACAAATACAGAGCTTTATCATTCAATAGGTCTCTGACCTTGTATAGTACTGCAATCGATTTAGCTATTTTTATTCTTACAGAATTTATGTGTTGTTTCCATGTCAGTTTGTCATCAATGATAACACCCAAAAACTTCACCTCACTCACTCTACAAATCTCAACACCCTCAATTTTGAGTGGAACATCAACAGTTTTCTTTTTATTACTGAATATCATGTAATTAGTTTTTTCTAGATTTAATGATAATTTATTGATTTTAAACCAAGTTTGTATTTTGGTAAATTCTGTCTTTATCAATTCCAACATTTGTTCTATATCTTCACCTAAACAGAAAAAATGTGGTATCATCAGCAAAAAGTATACATTTAAGGAGTCCTGACACATTTACCAAGTCATTCACATATAAAATAAATAGCTTTGGTCCAAGCACAGAGCCCTGGGGAACTCCACATGTGATATTACAGAGGTCAGATCTTACATCATTTATTTGTACAAATTGTTTCCTATCTTTCAAATAGCTAGATACCCACTGTAATGCTGGTCCTCTAATACCATATTTGTTCAGTTTTTCAAGGAGAATGGTGTGATCAATAGTATTGAATGCTTTTTTTAAATCAACAAAAATACTGACACAATATTGTTTTTGATCGACAGCAGTAGTTATTTGTTCCATTAATTCCATGAGAGCCATTGATGTAGAGTTTTTAGCTCTGAACCCATATTGACTGTTGCTTAGAATATTTTGTTTGTCTATAAATTGATCTAGTCTGTTCACAAATAGTTTTTCAAGAATTTTAGAAAACTGTGGTAACAAGGATATAGGTCTATAATTGTTGAACACACATTTATCACCATTTTTAAAAAGAGGAACTACCTTAGCTACTTTCATATTATCTGGAAATATTCCTGTTAAAAATGATAAGTTACATATATATGTAAACGGCTCGTTAAAAAATTTGGAGCATTTGATGTCATGTCTTTGGAAGCTTCTGATAGGTTTATTGATAACATCTGAGTTATAGTTACATCAGTTCTGTCAGGAGGAATGGGCCAAAATTCCTGTCAACTATTGTGAGAAGCTTGTGGAAGGATATCCAAAATGTTTGATCCAAGTCATACAGTTTAAGGGCAATGGTACCAAAGCCTAATGAAGTTTATTTAAACTTTTGACTTTGAAGAAAGTAATAAAAATTGCCTTAAAATATTCTCGCTCTCATTATTCTGGCATTTAGCAAATAGAGAAAAAAAATTGGTAATCTTATTTGGCCTATAACAAGAAACTTGTTCTGATTTCAGGACAGGCAGTGTGAAAAAAATGCATGTATTTTTATATAGTGTATGTAAACTTCTGGTTTCAGCTGTATTTAAACAGAAAACACCTGAATCAGACATGAAAATTGACCTACAGGTTGGACATCAATGAAGGCCTTCTGGACTTTTAGGTTGCTGGGTCTCACATCTCTAGGGCGCAGCAGCGATGAGTACTGGCAGCAGCTGCAGGACTACACCAACTTGTTTAATTTTGTGTAAACTAAAAAGAGACAAAGGAGAAAAAATTTCATCAAATGTTCCTTTTGAGCTTCAATACCTTGTGGAATCAAATCAATGTTGTGATCAAGGTCACTCCTGTCCTTCTTGGCCATACAAATGATCTTTGATGAGAACAACGCACTCCAGTTCTGTTAATTTTCCAGAAGACTCTGGATGCATAACTTCAAGTCTACCAATCAAAAAAGACAAAAACACAAATCAAATGTAAAAATTAATTAACCGATGGAATTCAACCTTTCATGTTCAACATCAGGGGCCTCATGTATCAACGGTGCGTACGCACAAAAACCTTGCGTACGCCATTTTCCACGCAAAACTCCGTATGTATCAAAACAGAACTGAACGTGGAAATGTGCGCAGCTCCACGCCAGCTCCATGGCTGGCGTACGCACGTTTCTGTGGTTTTGGTGCCTTTGGCGACACTTACAGGTGATTCTGAGAAGCTGTTCATGATGTGAAAATAATTAATATTCCCACCAAACACACATGATTAACAATTATTACATCCACATGGACGCAGTTAAATAAAGGACGCGCAAAGTTGTGCAAAAAAATACATTTAACAGGAAACGGATTCAGCCTTAAGACATAAGACATAAGACATAAGACATAAGAAGGTTTATTGACATTGCATCAATTTTCACCAATACAACGTAAATATGTAGTTACAGTCATCCAGGAGAGAGAATGAGTGCAAAAAAGCTGCAGCTCAACAAAGCACATGACATGTTTATCAACACATGATATGTTTATCAACACATGATATACTTATAGCGCGGCCGCTCATCTGTCCCCAGATGAAGGTCAAAAGCAGGAAAACAGGCAAAGACACGGGGTTTTACAGCATTGATATTAAAAAAAGATGAATCACATTTTGTCTTCAAGACACCGCGTGATCCAGTAAAAACCATATCAAAAAGCACATTTAGTTACAATAACAAATGGAGAGACGGCAGGCAAGGAGATAAGTCTGTGAGTAATTTCAGACAAACACAGAGTTCAGCAGATGTGCAGCTGGGTGTTATCTGAGGCTTCACAGAAATCTCTGGGGGGGGGGGGGCAGCAGGTTTCTTCAGCTCCTCGCTCCCAGGAGAATGGCTTCCGACAGCCTACTTTTCAAGGACATGTACAGAAGCCAGATAATATTCTTGTTTGTTATCCAATAGACCACAGTGTTCTTTTCCACTGCCGCCATCAAGTCTGTGGTGCTGTTTCATGGCCGAAAAAAATCCAAATATGTGGTTCCGCTCCTCTCCGCTCTATGAGCTCCCATCTGTCCCTTGATTGATCCGGGGTGGCTGTAAACAAGTCCCAAAACGCACAGCAGGTCCGCGGTGATCCACCACCGCTCCAAGCGAGCGATTGAGCTCATACAACAGCTGGGATGAGGAGCTCACGGCCCGGTTCAGAGAATTTTGCTGATCAGGCAGTGCCGACAGCGCGCTGATAGCTGCCGAAGCCTCCCTCAGTTTCCAGTAACAAACAACTCCGCTTACGCCAAAAAACAGAGCAGTTGCTACCAATAATCCAATAATCCACAAATCCTCCACGTCCTCGACACTTAAGACGGTCAGACACATGGGCTGCCACTGACCCCACGAGTCCAGCACGTATCCAGCCGCGTGTGTGTCGGAGGGACAGACAGCTTCTCCTGGCACGGTCCGCTTCGTGGAAAAAATCTTATCCATTGAAGAAACAGCCCAATTTATTAATTCCATATTGGTTCGAGTGAGCGCTGAAGGGTCGCAGACGAGACGAAAAGCAAGCAGGGAGTAGGAAAAACTTAGGGAGGGAAGAGCAGAAAGATATGCGACCTGCCTTGCCGAGTGCCGGAAGAAGAATTGTCATCAATGATAACACCCAAAAACTTCACCTCACTCACTCTACAAATCTCAACACCCTCATTGATGACAACTCCTTACTGGAGGATATAATAAATTGTGTAACACGCAGAGCATTTATTTATAAACAGATAGAATTTTCTGATCTAGGATATGGCTTATCAGCCGTTTTCAGGAATAATCCTTTTTCAGTTTGGCACTGCTGCGCACTGGAGCGCAACACAGGAGCCGTGCATCACGCGTGCACATACAGAAGCAGCGATCAAACTGTTCCACGAGCTTTCCAGAGGGAGCTGGCAGAACGATTGGGGCTGTGCCAGTCCAGTCCACACAAAGCCGATTCATGTCCAATAGAATATCTCATCCATATGATTCCAAAGGCTGAGTTATGGTCGCGCTTTGGAGCGCGCGCACCCTCGCCGGTGTTACACGGCAGTGGAGGTGTTTCATAATCTGCGTTTATTGTAGATTTCTCCAAAATGACAAGTGAAAGTACACCTTATATAACTTGTAGGAGAGTAAAGGCTTCACAGACAAACAGACTGCGCAGCCTTTATGGAGACTCCAACATCACGTCATGTCATGAAAACTCTCCACTGAGGCGCACAGACTCGTTTCTTCATATCAGCTATTAAATAAACAAAGATCTATGTTCTACCAAACATCTAAGTTCCTCTGTGTTTACAGTAATTATGGTAATAAACTCGTGCGCAAAGTTAATATTTTCACTCAGGATGGATGGATGAGCCGGTTGCGCACCAAAGCAGGGTGCGCGCACACACAAATACCGACACACAATCACTCGTTCTTTGCGTGATAAACACATTTTATTACTATTCTTACTTAGGATTTTTTTCCTCACTCATATTATATTAAATTCATTATTTTCCTGAATCTAGAAATTATTTCTGATCGCGCAGGGATCAAACAAACATGTCCTTCACACATGCAGGAAGTAATTTGCATCTGTTTAACATATGTAAATGTAGGCGTGTCAGGGGAGGTGTCTCACGTGCGCTCAGTTCCACGTTAATTGTGATGTACAAAAGGAATGTGCGTGGATTCAGGTGTACGCACGGTTTGATACATCTGGATTTTTTTGTGCGTACGCAGTTTTCTGGATTTGACCGTACGTCACGTTTCAGTAAGAAATCCACGCAAGTCTTTGTACATGAAGCCCCTGTTCTGGGTGGTCTGATATTCTGAGTTTCATTGTAATTAATTGTACACTGTACATTAACATTACATTGCATTAACACTGTAGTGGTACACCTCAGTCCTCTGAAAACTCTCAGTGATACACCTTTTCTTGAAGACATTCATGAAGGGACATGTACACTGTTAATCCCAATTAATTTGAATCCAGAACACAAATCATCTCATCAAGTGACTCTTTTTATTTTTATTCTAATTCAAATATATCAACAGAATAACATTCTGTCATTTTATGATCATTGTTATTCTTCAATATTTTGATAATTAAAGACTCTGTCTAAGTCGAAGGACATGTCAGAATGATCGTTTAGTATTTGTTTAGAAGTTAAGACAGTTAATCAAGTTTAATCATAAACTGGCGTCTACGTTCTGTCCCTTCTCCTAAACAACTTTTTCTAAACACTTTCTTCTCTTCTGACTTCAAATAACCTCTCTGACCTCATCTAACCTCCTCCCACTTCATGGTCAAAGAACCAATGGGAAGGAGTGAATACTCTGAGGTCAACCTCTCCATAAAAGCTCTAACTTCCTTGAACTTTCAGTTCTGCTGGAGAGTTGAAGATATGAAACTTTCGCCTAAGCTGGATGAACGGTGGTCATGAGCTAAAGATCTCGTCATTCAGTCAAGGTTTACAGCATGCTTGCTGTGAAATCTGAACTGAGCGTAAAGCTCCAAGCTCTTAATAAAAATTCCTTTTGAGGAATATTTTATTTTGAAAATCAAACCGGAACAAGAGCCGCTACTTTTGTCTGATTGACGTGGACGTTTGGAGACACTGAAAACTGTAAAACGGACAAAACCAGACCTAAGGGAGACTGACCATCTTCACAAGGTAACAAAGTCGTCAGATGTTTTTCCAAGTGGACCGGCGTTTAACTAATATCGCCCGAAGAGTGTACCATGTTCTGGTTGAATCTCATTCCAAGATAACTCCACTCTCTTTCTTCCTCCTTCCTACTTTAACCATTCCTTGCCAGTTACCTTAAGTTAAAATTGCCTTCAGATACAAGTTATTTTAAGATCTCATAACTTTATTCTGTTGTTCCTTAAGTACATGTCAATTTGTGAAGTTGCGGACGCGTAGTTTTCATCTGTTGATGTTTAAATTATAGGAAGCTGATTACAACCAATCTGTGTACATGTATGATGTTATTTTGATGATCTGTTAAATAAATGGCCGCATTTCATTGATGGGTCAAATATAAATAACGTCTCATGGTAGCGCTTTCATCACTCATGATCACACAAGTTATAAGTTTACTCCAAAAAGAAAGAGAATCCGTAAAAAGGACAATTACTATTGTTTGAACTTGAACTAGTTTATATAAGTAATTGCAGTGTGACAGGTTACACTGTCTCACATCCTGCATATTGGTGGCTTGTACGTCTCTTCTAAAAGTGATTATTCATATTAAAAGCTGTGTGCTCTTATGATTAAAAAGACTTCATGTTCATGTAGCACACTTCATGTAGCACACTAGGCACCCATGACTTCATGTCATGGGTGTCTAGTGTGTTATGTGTTCTGAAAGTTGTTAGGAATGTAGCAGTAGAGAAAGATGCCTGATTAGGCTGATGGGTTCCAGGTGCGACCGTCTAGTTGTTAGAGTGGGCGTGGTATAAGAACAGCTGCTCTGCGTGCAGGCAGACAGGTCATCTTCACACGTCGCGTGTGGCTGGTGTGCCGTGGGTTCTGACCGTCATGGTGTCCCACGGGTTTTGGCCGTAAAGGCAACCAGTCACTGAGTGTGGTACGGGCTGTTTGACTGCTGGGCGGTGCTACGCTTCTTCGCTCCCTCAGGCTGCGAGGATGTGTGTACGTGTGTATATGGTTGTGAGGACCAGCAGGTCTCCCCCACACCGGGACCACTGCTGCTCTGTTTCCGGAGATTGCTACTTTATCTTCCGGGGTCCGCTCTGGGTCCTTGGCGACTCCGTTTGGGGAAGCTCTGCACGAGTGATTGAACCACGGACTGTGGTGTCGTCAGCTGTTCCCCTTGCAGTGGCGCGTAGAGTGTGACGTCAGTGCAGCCCAGCTGCTTGTCGCTGGAATGTGACGCGAGTGCCACACCGGTGGAATGGTGAACTGCATACTGTATATTTGTTGCAAACCTGTACAGTATTGATTGAAGTAATTTATTGTATTTATTGAAGTAATTAAGTGTTTTTGGGGTTTAAAGGGTTTTTTGGGTCTGTTTAATTAGTTGGGATAAAATGAAATGAAATAAGTACTTAAATAATGATGAACATGATTTACATAATTAAAGAATATTTTAAGATGTTTTTAGCTAATTGTTAATAAATAATTATATTAAATTGAACCATTGTCCCGGATGCTTCAAAGTGTGCAAAGCGAACCTGCGTGGCCTTAAAGTAAATTCTCTGGGTGATATTCCCAGGGTGGCGTTGTTGTCTAACTTACTTGTTTAATTTATTCATGCTCTCAGGCCATGAGTAATGCAACAGTATGAAGGGTGGGTGTAGTATTTCTTCTGGGGTGGGGACTGAGTGGATGTCCTTGATGATGGTCTGGACTAAGTATGGCCGGTGGGCGGGCCCTTTTCTATGGTAGGGGCCCGCTCCCGGTGCTTCCTGGCTCTGTCGGCGGTTAGGCGGGCGCTCTTGGCCATGTCGTCCATGTGGGATTTAGTGTCCTCTTGGGCGGCGGGCCGACTGCGGTTCGTAGGGGTCTTGGCGGCCCTGGTGGATGTGAGCTGTTGGTCCTGCTGCTGGCGGCCCTCATGGCCGTGTCCCTCTCTGGTCTAGAGTTCAATGGGCCTGGCGGTCGGAGAGGTGTTTTGGCCTTGCTCCTTGGGTGGACCTTGGAGAACTGGTGGGTATGTAGGGTCAGCGGGGAAGCTGATTCACTGTGGGAGCATTGGTCCTAAAGTTATTTTCTCCCCATCCCTCACCGCACACCCCCGCCCTCTTCATTTCAAATTAATACATGTAGGGATTTTGAGGCTCGGTGTGCTGCAATGTTTTTACATCTCTGTTGTTCAGAACCACCTGGGACTCAATTTTATTATACACCTTAGACATTCACTCATAAACATCCTCATAAAATTCACATATAGGAATTTGTGGTGAGCACTATGGTTATGGGTGGCGAGATGACACCACTCTCGCCTCCCGTGCCTGTGCTCACTCACAGTTATGCATTTAGACATTAAGGGCCTGGGTTAGAGTTGGGATGGAGGGGAAACTGGCATTATGCCAGCCTTTGCTCTGTCTCTTTCCCTTTTTTAAGTGCACTTTACAACAACACACATCAACAGCACATTTGGGGACGGGGTGTGTGTGTTAGGGTCTAGGTTTGTTAACTTTTATTTATTAACTTTTTTTTCTCACCCCCTGGTTCCCTGGTGGCCATTCTGGGGGTGGGGTCCGGTAAGGTGATGGGCCATCGGATGTTGTCCTGGACTATGGGAGGGTTCGGGGCCTGAGGGTTCACCGTGGGCGGGGCTGGCATTGCGCTCTACCTGGGGCTACCTGGGCTCGGGTGTCCTTTCCTGTCGGCGGGGCGCAGGTTGGGCCGGATCTTGGATATCGGCTACTCTCCACCCCAGAATGAATGGGCCTACCTCCTGGGTTTGGGTGTGGGCTGCCCCATGTAAGGGGCGGGTACATGTCTTGGACCTAGGGGGTATAGAGTGTACATCGGGATTATGAATGGAACGTGTCATTATTATTTGTCTTTCTGTGAGTGAGGGTGAGAATGAGGGTGGGTCTGAGTGAGTGTGTCTGTGTATGAATGTCTAATTGTCAGGCTGGGACTTGGACTGCCCCCTCTCGGTAATTTTGGACTGAGAAACTGAACCAAGACGTCACCTAACAGTTATTTTCATCATTTTATTTGCTTATTAATATATTTTCTTCAGTCAATACAAATACTGTCTGTAAAATGGTTTATATTTTTCTCATTTGATTTTTTTAACAATTTTCTTTGGTTACAATGGTTAATCACTGCTTTAAAAAAATAAAAGAGTCAAGTAAGATTTCAAATCTGTCTTTTTCTCCGAGATGAACGTGCCCCTCTGACAAAACCTCTGGCCCCAGCTAGGCCCCACCAGTACAACTGGTCTAGAACCGCCACTGTGAACACGGACAAGTTTCTGTGTGTGTTCATAGTTACCAACTTACAACTGTCTGTGGAGGATGGATTTTGTGTGTTTGTTGCTGGTTGAAGTGAATGATCATCTCGTGTGTGCTTCACCACTGCTGCACATTCAGCTGTAAGATTCCGTGCAGCATTTTGGGTCTTTTCTGGACTGTAAAATCCGATCGTTTTAAATCTTGCATCCAGCAGTGTGGCGAGTGAAAGAACAGTTGATTTCTCGAGGATGTCAAACTTGTTTTTGAGGGTCGCAATGACATTTCGTCCAAGAAGTGTTGCTGTTACATTTGTAGTCCTCAGTATTACTTCCCAGGCTGCTTGAAATAACATCTTTACAAGTGGAATCACCATTGGACCTGACACTCTCTTCTCCTGGGACAGTTCCACAGTTGCTGCATAGAATGTGGAGAGCACTTGGAGATGCTGCAATTGTTTCATATTCCTCAGAAGAGAGAGGATGAACATCTGTCTTAAGCGATGCCAGAGCTGCCCCGACTGTCTGCCTCTCGTTGTACAATCACTGCAGCATCAAAAAGGTGCTGTTCCAGCGCGTGTCCACCTCCTGAATGAGCTTCATCACCGCACAGTTCATTTGCTGTTGCACATGTTTCAGTTTTTCTTTTCCATTAGTGCTCGACCTAAAATAAGTCACCACTTTCCGTGCCTTTGTGCGCAGATCTTCTAGGCCAGGCGTTTGATCCAGGGATTTTTTTTAAACCACCAAATTTAATGCATGTGCAATGCAAACATGTTGCATGGCTAGTTTTGCAGTGGAGACCATGTTTGCAGCAGCATCAGTCACCAGGCATTGAACCTTCAACTCAAGTCCCCACTCCACCATCAGAGACCTCTGAGCAGCTGTGATGTTTTCAGCACTGTGGTCTTGGGGGAAAGGCAGCACTCCTAAAAGTAAAGTGTCCATCTTCATATTATCCAGGACACAATGACAAGTTACTGCCAGATAAGCATCCATGTTCATGGAGGTCAGAGGTCAGGCTCACTCCCTCCACGCTCAGCAGTTGAGCCTTGGCTTTGGTCTTCTCCTCCTCATATTTCTCCTCCACCATCTTCTTCAGAGCCTGTCTGGAAGGCAGAGTGTATGTGGGGTCAAGCTTCCCCACAAACTCTTTGAAGCCTGGATCGTCCACAACAGTAAAAGGCTGAGAGTCCTTCACCAGCATCATGACCAGAGCTTCATCCAGCTCCTGCTTTCAGTCCACTAAGACACAATCAAACAAATAAAACTGTTATTTTCTGCTGCTGCCAGAAACTGAGAGTCTGTGTTGCTGTCATCCAGCTTCGGTCCTGGTCCTGAAGATGTCCTGGTCCTCCTGGTTGTCCATCAGCAGATGTCCTGGTCCTCCTGGTTGTCCATCAGCAGATGTCCTGGTCCTCCTGGTTGTCCATCAGCAGATGTCCTGGTCCTCCTGGTTGTCCATCAGCAGATGTCCTGGTCCTCCTGGTTGTCCATCAGCAGATGTCCTGGTCCTCCTGGTTGTCCATCAGCAGATGTCCTGGTCCTCCTGGTTGTCCATCAGCAGATGTCCTGGTCCTCCTGGTTGTCCATCAGCAGATGTCCTGGTCCTCCTGGTTGTCCATCAGCAGATGTCCTGGTCCTCCTGGTTGTCCATCAGCAGATGTCCTCCAGTAAGTAGTTTCTGTCCTTCCTGACACTTGTTGAACTCATGCTGCTTCTAGAAGACTTCATGGAAACATGTCATCATTAAGTTGTTGATTCAGCTCTACAATGTTCAACCTGGAGCTCTTTGGAAGAAAACACACATTCATCTTCATGTGTTCATCCACAGTGGAGGAAACTTCATCTTCCTCAGTGGAACAGACTGAACAACATTTATTATAAAGTTGTGACCTTAAACTCTTCAGTCAGCTTGTTATTCAATTGTTGTCATTTTGTGATAGGAATTGCTTTTGATCTTTCTGTTAGAGAAATAGAAATATAAAGTTTACAACATAATTCAGTGGTGTCAGCTTTTAGTTCACATCTGTAACACATCAGGAAACGTGTTTGGTTTCTCTAACTTCTTCTATCACGGTGCAAAAAAATGGATTCTAAAAATATGTCTTAGGTATATTTACATTAACGGTTAAAATTTACCTTAATTTAACAGAAAATATCTGATTATTTAGAGTTTTTGTCAAAAAAAAAATTCTACAAGTTGACTCCGCCCTCTTACTCTGGATTTGGTGATTAAAGACACTGTACTCATCAATAACTTATCTGTATATGTCCTGGGTGTCTCATACCACAGGGTCATCTCCCTGGAAGTGCCTTCATCTTTGCCTGCTTCAAACCCAAAACGACCCATCCAGTTCCGTGACTTTAAAAACATTTCCCCTGATGTTCTGTCTACTGATCTTCACGCCCTGACCGCTGTCAATCATTCATCTGCAGATGACTCTGTGGACTACTACAACCGATCTCTCCAAGAGCTTCTGGACCTACATGCTCCCTTGAAGACAAGGCTGGTGTCTTTCTCTTGTTCAGCCCCCTGGTACACTGATGAGCTGCGCAGGATGAAGGCAACTGGCCGTGCTATTGAGAGACGTGTAAAATCATCTGGTCTCTCTGTACATAAGCAGGCATACAAAGAACATCAGAAAGCGTACGCCTATTCTCTTAAAGAAGCACGCTCCAAATATTATTCCAACATCATCAACACCTGCCCTGGAAACTCTAAACAGCTCTTCTCCACAATAACTCATCTGCTTAATCCCATTAAACAAACTCCTGAGGAATCTGTTCAAAAATGCAACCTGTTCCTTTCATCATTTAAAAACAAAGTTGACACTATCAGATCTCAGCTCCACAACCTCC
>JBBPBX010078513.1:5802-16608 GCA_038048925.1 Garcialebias charrua
AGGTCTCATATGTTGATTGTAGATTACAGACTCTGCGAGGCAGCCGCGCGAGCGCGCGCATCAGTTTGACTGGATTAAATGCTGCACATCCTTCATCCAGAGTTGAGAGTTGAAAGTTCACGGAGAGGTCACGGCGAGGTCACGCAGGATCCTCCGTCTCATCTCCACAGACGTGCCAACGCTGCGCGCACACCCGCGTCGCGTTGCCAGAAAGGAAACTGCTCAGTGACGCTGCACACATTAACAGCTTGGATACTAAATCCACGATTTAAATTCATGCCCTGATTTATAATCTGACACTTAAACGCAACACAACAGGAAACTTAAACCTAAAAAAATATAAATTAATAAAATAACATCAGGAGAATTCTGTGCGTAAAATGTGCCGTTTACGCGCAGGAATGGCTCGTGTGTGCGCCCTGACTGAACTGCATCACTTACCGTGGTCAGATGTTTGCAGATGTTCACCGACCTCTGGTTCCGAGATGAACAAGATCTGTTGGCTCTGTGCACGGGAGTGCGCGTGCGCACGGACAAGGACAATTTCCTATATTTTTTAGTTCTGTGAGAAGAATTTGAGCCTTGAATTAAAACATGAAATCGTCTGAGAGAAGATCATGAATTTTTGCAGTTTCAGGTTGATGCTGATTATTACAGATTTTTATTTTAACTTTTTCAAAATCTCTAAATAAGCCATGCGTTCTTTATTTAACCATCACAGAACGATCACTTCCTCTCACGAATCGTTTTCTTATATTTTGACTTTCCTCATCAATACAATTAGTAAATGACAGACAAATAATTAAATATTAATTAATGAGAACTAAAACACATTTGTGAAAATTAAATGTCAAACAAAACAAAACAATACAAAAAAAGTATAAGCGTTTCGGCTTTTGAATGTCCAGAGGGATTTTTCCACCTGGATTATTGAGCATTCGCAGAATAAATGTCAAACAGGTTGGTCAAAATATTACTTTTTAAATTATAGTTTTTGTTGTTAATTTGTTCCATTTAATCTAAAAGAAGAAAAATAAATTTAGTGCAATAAAAATAATTATTTTAGAGTAATATTTAAAAATGGTGTTTTATAGAATTTCTTCATGCAGCTCCATTGAAGCAAAAAATAACAGAGTTAAATAAACCATGACAGATTTTCACATACTCCAAACTTCTTGATCAAAAATATGAACAGATTAGAATTAAAAACTCACTTTTAATAATAACATAATTATTTTTCAGCTATCATTTAAAATAATTAAAATGTCAATATTTTGTCTAATCAATTTACAATTATTATTTTATATTAAATAATTAATATTAATTATAAAGCATGTATTATATGTAAATGCGCATTTTTTTAGGTTCAATTTATTTCCTGAACTCAATACTTTAATTTTTATTTATCTCTGGAAGTGAAACTATATTAAACTAACTTTGTATCAAATATTTATTAATTTCTCTACATAAACATTGCCCTTTCAAAATGACTTTTTGTTATTGAATCATTTTTCAAGAAGATTAAACAAATGTGGATCACTTATTTAAACTAAACTGTTACATGCAAAATATCAACCCGACTGCAAACTTTATTAATTTATTTTCTGGTTCCGGTGTTTTAGAATAAACCCTTTGGCTTCAGTCAAAGAGACGCTGCAGTTTCAGTCGTACCTGAGATGAGGTGCTGGTGCTTGACGTCTCTGGAAGGCTCATTATTGGTCCATCATGGCTTCAGCTCACTGGATCCTCTGTTCTCTGTCTGGAGGAAGTGGTGAAGGGGTCCCAGACCTCCTGCACTCAGCAGGTCTGTCTCACACACCTCCAGCTTGGCCAGTGCCAGTGTGTGCATGTGTGTGTGCACATATGTGTGTGTGTGTGGAGCATTAGGGCAAGGTCAGCCCATTTCTCTGCAAACAATCACATCACACAGGGTAAAACACATTCCACCCCCCCGCCCCACACACACACATCTCCAGTATGTAAGTGGCCTGATGTGGGAGCAGCAGAGGGTCTGAGGGGGGGTTGGCAGCAGTCCAGACGAGGCCCGTCCAAATGAAGGGAATCCTGTTTCACATTAACAGAACTGTATTTTGCACATGTTAGAAAAGCTCTGCTCCTCTATCTGTAGATATCAGATCACTGATTTATGTCACGTCTTCCACCAGGAGTCAGTTTTTACTGTTACAAGCTTTCAAAACACTAACATTTAGCTCTAGAACAGGGGTCTGCAACCTGCGGCTCTTGAGCCACATGTGGCTCTTTGGTCCGTCTGCAGCGGCTCTTTCAAGCTGTGACCAAAATTGACATAAAACTGAATTTTATAAGATGTTACAAAGTATATCCACAACAAAAAATGTATAGTTTTAGGATTATCCTGTCATTTCCTTTGCAAATATGTGGATACTACACCCGCTTCGGATGTTATCAACCATAGAATGGGACAGTTTCTCCCACACTCTATGGGGATGATAACGGTTGATAGCGCCCATAGAATGGACTGATAACGTACTAGCATGTTTCAAATACCGTTACAATGGATGACAGCAGGCTCCATTTACTTACGTGGTTAGGTTTCGATTTCACTCTCTTTGGTTAGGTTTAGGGTCTTGGTTAGGTTTAGGCACAAGGGTGAGCTGGGGTTAGGTTTAGGGTTGGACATCTGGGTCAGGCTTAAGGTTAGGTTGAGGGAAACGGTTACATAAGCTGCAAAAAACAAAAACACACAACTTCCAGGTTCGCGGAAACACGCTGCCTGATAACAGCCATTAAAACGCTGATAACTGTCTTTCAAACATGCTAGTACGTAGACTGTACAGTTTCTCCCATACTCTATGGGGATGATAACGGTTGATAGCGCCCATAGAATGGACTGATAACATCCGAAAAACCCACATTTAAATGGGCACCAGTGACCCAAAAGGAAGAAGCGAGTATAATGGATGGATGAATAGATGGATGGATGGATGGATGGATGGATGATAGAATCCAGCACCCTGATGCATGCTCAATAATCCAGGTAGAAAAATCTAAAAGAGCTAAGTCTGGTCCTCTGGTCATTGAATGTCCAGAGGACCAGACTTAGCTTTTTTAGATAGAATCCAGTCTTTTCTTTTGTCTCAACATGTAAAAATATCAATGAATATTAACAATCATTGGATGTTTTTCATAAGTTCATGCTTACTGGCCAGAAAAGCCCCCTCTAACAAACATAAAGTGGCCCATGGGCCACCAGTTGATAATGACAATTGTAGCTGGATTTGTGGCTCCAGACGTTTAATTTAGTGAAAGGAAGGTGCAGAAATGGCTCTTTTGATCGTAAAGGTTGCAGACCCCTGACCTATAAGTAAAACTTCAAAAGTCCTGGAAGTTGAAACTAAAAAGTAACATTATCTAGAAATATCACAGCACTGAACCGAAAAGAAGTGGGTAAACATAATGGATGGATGGATGGATGGATGAATGGATGGATGGATGGATGGATGACATATAAGCAATTTGAGTTTATGTTGATGAAAGAATTCTTGGGAAAAAGTCTAAAATAGTTTGTCTTCAGTGAAGTTAAAGCAACAACAGCTTCATGAACATTTGAAAGTTTTAAATGTTTAATGCAAAACTAAAATTAAATCTGATGTTTGTCTTTGGCTGAACCATAAGACTGAGCAGCAACACGTGACAAATGAAAATAAAACACAAATGTCTTGCTGAAATTAAAACAACTAATTGAAAAGCTTGCAGCCTCTGTGACTAACGTTTTCTGACTCCCAGATTTAGTTGTTGGCTTTAATGTTTTGGGTTTGTAACTTAGGACATGAATGTAAATACACTGCATTGTAATTGGAAAGGAATTTGATAAACTAATGATATAACACATTAATACTGAGACTGAATATAGCTGAAGAATCTGAGGGGGAAATGTTTAATTATAGGTTAAAAACATGTAAAATCTGCATTCCTGTGTCTTACTGCGCCTCAGAGGCCAATGAGAAACTTATCATTTGTAGTGTTGAAGAGCTAAAGAGTGGCTGGATGCAGGTGTGGTACCTCACAGCGCCCTCTAGTGGACATCTCTGCAGAAGGAAGAATTTAAGCCGCAGAAAATACACCAAAAAGTAACAAGTTAACCCATCCATCCATGATCTTTTACCCGCTTTTTCCATTTTGGGTGTTCGCTGGTGCCCATGTCCAGCAGTCACTGTGCGAGGGGCGGGGTACACCCTGGACATGTCTCCAGTCCATCACAGGGACACATGGAGACAAACAACCATTCACTCTCTCACACCTAGAACATTTTAGAATTACAACATGCATGTTTTTGGGTTTGTGGGAGGAAACCAGAGTACCTGGAGAAAACCCACACATGCACAGAGAGAACATGCAAACTCAACCCAGAAAGGCCCTGGACCGGGATTTGAACTGGCAACCTTCTTGCTGAGAGGCAGCAGCTCTACCAGTTGTGCCACCAGTAACGATAATAATACAAATAATAAAGACTTAACATAGCATGAAATAATGCACATCACATATACATGTCAGAGCATTAATCTAAAATAATTTAAATGACATTTGGTCCAACCTGGAAAATAGCCTCACACATGATCTCATGCGATGCTGTGAGATCATGTGTTGCCCTCAGGTAATGTGTTGAGGATGACTCTCAGCTACAACCACCTCAAAGTTAACTTAAATCAGCTCAATATCTGTTCAGTGGTTTAAAGGTTCAGTATGCAGTTTCTGTAGAACTGCAGCAGTTAGAAATATTTTCAACAGGCAAAGCATTCTGATCCCTCCCCCTCAGAGCCATATGTGGCTCTGCCCCCTTGTGGTCTGTTGAATTTCAAATTCAAGCTCTGTTTTTATTGGCTGATTCAAATTCAAGCTCTGTTTTTATTGGCTGGTTACAAACTCTGTTTTTATTGGCTGGAAAATGGCGGGTCACCTTTTCTTTTTAGAAATGCTTATTTACCACCTGGAGAAGCAAGGGGACAATATTTTTTTTTTATTTTTTTCAGAGATTACCTGGCTAACATCAGTCTGTCAGGAGGTAGTGACAGAGTGAAGAAATATGTTCATAAAAAAAGCTACATACTGAAGCTTTAAGAGATGTTTTGCGAACAGACTGTACAGCCAACTACAGGTAATGTTCATATTTTATATTTTGTTGATTTTTTAAAATATAATTTCTTCCATTTACTTTTCATTTTATATAATAATAATAATACTTTGTGTAGCACTTTTTAAATTTTTTTTACAAAATGCTCCACATTAATCCATTAAAATTATTATAGAAAATATTGTTTGAACTATTATTAGATGACTAAGGAGCAGATTTAATAAGATGTATTCTTCATCTGCTACCTTTCATTTTATTTATTTTTTCTATTATGAATATGTTAATTGTTGTATTTCATATTATAAAATGAATAAACTAACAAACAAAAACAAAACATAAAAAAATGACACCAAAAACACAAAAAGTAATGTTTTTTTTTTAATAACAGCTCATCATTCTTTATTAAAATCAGGCATCTCTTGTAGATGAGTTCTCAAGGTTCAATGAGATTAACCTGTATAAATACTGTAAAGGTTGAATGAAAAAGAAAAAAAAAACACAGCACATGTAGTGCTCAGAGTGTCTTATGCGTTTTCGGCTACTACCGCACAGTTTTTAGCTCAATGTCTAACACCGGCTGAGTTGTAGCCATTTATGCATTTCTTAAGAGCAGTTAGCTGTGGCAGCCATCTTGAATCTGGTTGACTCCAAAAGTTGAAGACGTGCAGCCATTTATGTATTTCTGAGAGTTTCATTTAAATCTGACCAGTTGTTTATAAGATATTTTGCTAACAGACACTGTTGACTTCGAAAGTTAACGGCAAAGTTTAGAGAGCAGCAGACCTTGTGTCAACACTCAGAGTGCATGTTGGGAATACTAACACACAACAAATTTTAGTACAACCTGGTACATTTGTTGAATTGTAGCCAGTTTTGATTTATAAGGTCAGTTCGCTGTGGCAGCCATTTGAAATTTGATTGACTAAAGCTAATCAGACGTACACCTGATGATTATTTCCCTGAACGTTTCAGTTAAATCTAACTACTGGTTCATGAGATTTTTTTACTAACACTGCAGACAAACGTACACGCAACAACAGTATCGCCCTTTCACCTTTAGTGGCAGACGATAAACCAAATGCACCATCTACGTCTTGTCTGAGTCCAGAGCACATCCCTGCACCCCAACATCAGGAGCAACGGCCGTTTCCAAGTGTGACTGCTTCAGACCGAGACAGGGACTGGACAGGGACTGGACAGGGACTGGACAGGGACTGGACAGAGACTGGACAGAGACTGGACAGGGACTGGACAGAGACTGGGCAGGGACTGGACAGGGACTGGGCAGGGACTGGGCAGGGACTGGACAGGGACTGGACAGGGACTGGGCAGGGACTGGACAGAGACTGGGCAGGGACTGGGCAGGGACTGGACAGGGACTGGACAGAGACTGGACAGGGACTGGACAGAGACTGGGCAGGGACTGGGCAGGGACTGGACAGGGACTGGACAGAGACTGGACAGGGACTGGGCAGGGACTGGACAGGGACTGGACAGAGACTGGACAGAGACTGGACAGAGACTGGACAGGGACTGGACAGAGACTGGACAGGGACTGGGCAGGGACTGGACAGGGACTGGGCAGGGACTGGACAGAGACTGGGCAGGGACTGGGCAGGGACTGGACAGGGACTGGACAGAGACTGGACAGGGACTGGACAGAGACTGGGCAGGGACTGGGCAGGGACTGGACAGGGACTGGACAGAGACTGGACAGGGACTGGGCAGGGACTGGACAGGGACTGGACAGAGACTGGACAGAGACTGGACAGAGACTGGACAGGGACTGGACAGAGACTGGACAGGGACTGGGCAGGGACTGGGCAGGGACTGGGCAGAGACTGGGCAGGGACTGGACAGAGACTGGGCAGGGACTGGACAGAGACTGGGCAGGGACTGGACAGGGACTGGGCAGGGACTGGGCAGGGACTGGGCAGGGACTGGACAGGGACTGGGCAGGGACTGGACAGAGACTGGGCAGGGACTGGACAGGGACTGGACAGGGACTGGACAGGGACTGGGCAGGGACTGGACAGAGACTGGACGGACTGGGCAGGGACTGGACAGACTCATCCATGTGGGAACATTAACATTTAGACGAGCAGTGCGTCTCTGAGCTGTCCGTCACTCACAGGCGCCACACTGAAGTGCTGCGTGACCTTTTGTCTGATTTCTGTGCTCGCAGGGACAAGAATTAAACCTCCGAGGCTTCCTGTGACACATTTCCATCGTTCTCAGGAACTCAAGAGACCAGGAGGCACCACAGTTTAGCCGTTCAGTGGACTAAGTGACACATGTCACACAAAAACCACATAAATCTAAACCCCTGCATGTCCAGGTCACCTCTTTTCTTTTACTCAAACTTTCCTCGTCTTCGTTTCTGCTTTGGTTCGTCAGCACCTGAAGGGAATCTGACTAAAGTGAACCCATTACTGCACAGCTGACATTTCACGAGCACTTGAGGCCTTTTTATACGTCTGAACGCGATTTAAACTGGTCAGTGGAGAAATGGTACTGTCCTGCAGCTGCGTTCAAAGACAGAAGGCTGAAGCAGTCGGCGCTTTACCTAAAAGACTTTGCACCAGATGTGTGAAAGACTTCACTTCACACAGCCTCTGGTGAGTGGACTGGCACATGAGTTCATGCTTGAGCGTGTTTAAGGTGACGGGTCAAAGAGCAAACCTGCTGTTAGCCTGGAACTTTTGAATATGGCTTTTAGGGATAAAACACTTAAAGGTCTCAAATTATCAAATAGTACCTTAAAATATATTTAAAAAAAACTTGTGCACCACTAAATGTCAAGATGTGAAACGTGTGAACAGACAAAGCTCCAAAACTTTGGAGCTGATCAGAAACGGCACAGATGAGCTAAAATACAAAGCATCGTTTTAATGTACAGGAGAGGAAAAATGGCCACGTGGACACGCAGACAGACATGTGCGCACGGCTTCAGAGAACGGAAACAGGAACAAACCGCACGAGTGACATCAGAGGGTGCGCTTTGGAAAAGTGGAAACTACTGCAACACTGATGCAGTCATCTGCTGCAATGTTCTAACAAAACATTAAACCTGATCACGCACACACAAAAAAAAGTAAAAATATGAAATGCAAAGTGCAGAAATATACCAGAAAGTAGTGGCAAATTATTATTCTGCAATGTGTTGAAGCAGTTCACTATGGACTGAGCTGTGCTTTGCATGTTGCATGTACCGCAGGTGCGTCATCAGCTAAAACCTTACAATAAACTCAGTTAGCTGATCGCCAAGTATTAAAAAAAGCCTCGTGGAGCAAACAAACTGAAGGTGTTAGGTGTAAAATGCTTGTCTGGTAAGTGCAGGTGTGATGATTTTCCATAAAACGTGTGTTTCGGTGAACAAGGGGTGAGTAAATACTGCGTGGTCTGACAACAAGTGTGAAATATAATTACAAAAACATTAACGTTCCAAACAGATGGATAAAAATTGGGTTAAAATGCCTTTAGCTTGAGAATATGTCTATCCTGCTGATGGTGTACCAGTCTGAGTGCAAAAGGCTGAGAGCATGTGCCATCATTTTAACTCTACATATTACAAGTTTCAAGTTTTCAAAGGAAGTTGCTTTATCCTAACTTTTGTACAGTCCTACAAACACTGAACTCCATCTGCATCACCAGCAGGGGGCGCCACATCATCATCAGTACCAGTCATTCATCATCATCCAACACGTTGAGTCCACTTCACAGGCGTCTCTTGAGCTACACGTCCGTCGTGCGGATGCCGTCGTCGTCCAGGCTGAAGGGGAAGCTGCAGCCGGTAGGAGGCTGAGGCTGCGAGCGGTGGCGCCGCCTCCGCCCGCTGGCCACATCCGCGGACGCCGTGAGGATCCCCAGCCCGCTGCTCGAAGGCACCTGACACAAGGCGGGGCAGGGCGTCTGGGCGGAGAGGGAGTTGGAGGAGGACGACGTGGACGAGGAGGTGGACGAGGAGGACAGAGAGGGGAGCGTGGTCACCGAGCTGAACGCGCTGTCGGCGTCCTCCGTGTCCATCGTCGCGGAGGATTCGCACGAGGGAACGGGCGTCCAGGGCTGCCAGCCAGGAGCCACAGAGCAGGATTTAGACAGCTGGGGTCTTCGCTCGTTCACCTTTTGACTGCGAGGAGCAGCGGAGGTGTTGTGAGTTTGATAGAGAGAAGAACCACGTCGGAATCCTGTAAACTAGAAAGATTAAAAAAGAAAAAAAAGCAGGGTTATGAAAGTTAACCAGAGATTTACATTTTTAAACTAATAATGACAATACGCCACAGAAAAGGGAATAATAGTCCTTTTTAAAAAATGTAAACCATGGGCTCTCAAACTTTTTGGGTTCAGGACCCCTTACAGGGGAGAAAGTTTCAGGGACCTCCTCATAACTCATAATTATTAAATAATTGTCTTCAGTTTGTCTCTTTAATGCAACGGAAATATTTGTCTAACTTAAATACTTAAGACCTGTTCTTTAATAGTGTTCATACAATTTATATACAGGTGGTCCTCTACTTATGACGGCCTCGACTTACGACATTTCGCGGTTACGAAAGCTCTCCCATTGAAAAGCATTGTTTCGAGTTACACTGTTTATGCTCCTTTACACCAAGAAATACGGTACCGAAACTCAACAGAGGTGGAAATTTACAGGAGGGAGGTGGGAGAGTGTACCTTAGCGGCCACGGGCGGAGGATTACAGCTGAAAATTACAGGAGACCTCATTGTTTACAGGCAGACGGGGGCAGAGGAGGTTAGGAGGGGCTAACATGTTAACAGACCTTACTGTAAAACTCTGGACCGCGTGTGGAAAAGTGCAGGAGACCTTTGTTTGGACCGGAGGTTTATGAGGCAGAGAGGCTACAGCTTAGCAACAAGCTAACATGCTAACAGGCGGAGGAAGGCTTCACCAGCTCCCAGTAGGTTATTAACTGTTTTTTCCCTTCATTATGGCTCCAAATGTATGGAGCTAACATGCTAACAGGCCTTACTGTAAACAGTCTGGACCGCGCGAACTACAGGCAGCCTCAGATGTTGGAGGAACACCGCGCTAACATGCTAACAGGCAGAGGAAGGCTTCACCAGCTCCCAGTAGGTTATCAACTCGTTTTTCCCTTCATTATGGCTCCAAATGTATGTTTTTTGATAATTATGTAGGGTAATGTGTTAGGATAGGCTAAGTGCTTGGTAAAATACAGAATTGTACGTATAAGGTGCCGTTTGGACGTATTTTCCGACTTACGACGATTTTCGAGTTACGACGGCGCGTAGGAACGGAACTCGTTCGTAAGTCGGGGACTACCTGTACTTTTAAACATGGGGTATTTTTCATTTAAGGCCCGCTTAATTAAAACAATTTTTAATTTCAACTTCCAAAAATTACAGTTTTGAGAGAATTAACAGCATCAAAAATCACTTTATAACTTTACCTATTCACATAATGAACATAATAAATGTATTCTTACTTCTTCAAATTATTACAAACAAAAAAACTCTTTACATAAAAGTGAACAGACTCATAACAGCAGTATGGTAGTTATACCAAGTAACAGGGCTTAATTTATAAACTGAATAATAACGGAACTACAACTAGTGGAGTGGGGGGTCCTCCCCCAGAAAATTTTGAATAAACGAGATGTGATTTCCTGCATTTTGTGTATGAACGGGTTGTTAAACATCCAAGTGTTTGTAAAAAA
>JBBPBX010078514.1:0-16608 GCA_038048925.1 Garcialebias charrua
AGTGCTTACTGCCTGGGTTGGGGACCTCCAGGGCGCGTACGGTTCATCTGTACCCAGGAATGAGTGCTTACTGCCTGGGTTGGGGACCTCCAGGGCGCGTACGGTTCATCTGTACCCAGGAATGAGTGCTTACTGCCTGGGTTGGGGACCTCCAGGGCGCGTACGGTTCATCTGTACCCAGGAATGAGTGCTTACTGCCTGGGTTGGGGACCTCCAGGGCGCGTACGGTTCATCTGTACCCAGGAATGAGTGCTTACTGCCTGGGTTGGGGACCTCCAGGGCGCGTACGGTTCATCTGTACCCAGGAATGAGTGCTTACTGCCTGGGTTGGGGACCTCCAGGGCGCGTACGGTTCATCTGTACCCAGGAATGAGTGCTTACTGCCTGGGTTGGGGACCTCCAGGGCGCGTACGGTTCATCTGTACCCAGGAATGAGTGCTTACTGCCTGGGTTGGGGACCTCCAGGGCGCGTACGGTTCATCTGTACCCAGGAATGAGTGCTTACTGCCTGGGTTGGGGACCTCCAGGGCGCGTACGGTTCATCTGTACCCAGGAATGAGTGCTTACTGCCTGGGTTGGGGACCTCCAGGGCGCGTACGGTTCATCTGTACCCAGGAACGAGTGCTTACTGCCTGGGTTGGGGACCTCCAGGGCGCGTACGGTTCATCTGTACCCAGGAATAAGTGCTTACTGCCTGGGTTGGGGACCTCCAGGGCGCGTACGGTTCATCTGTACCCAGGAATGAGTGCTTACTGCCTGGGTTGGGGACCTCCAGGGCGCGTACGGTTCATCTGTACCCAGGAATGAGTGCTTACTGCCTGGGTTGGGGACCTCCAGGGCGCGTACGGTTCATCTGTACCCAGGAATGAGTGCTTACTGCCTGGGTTGGGGACCTCCAGGGCGCGTACGGTTCATCTGTACCCAGGAATGAGTGCTTACTGCCTGGGTTGGGGACCTCCAGGGCGCGTACGGTTCATCTGTACCCAGGAATGAGTGCTTACTGCCTGGGTTGGGGACCTCCAGGGCGCGTACGGTTCATCTGTACCCAGGAATAAGTGCTTACTGCCTGGGTTGGGGACCTCCAGGGCGCGTACGGTTCATCTGTACCCAGGAATGAGTGCTTACTGCCTGGGTTGGGGACCTCCAGGGCGCGTACGGTTCATCTGTACCCAGGAATGAGTGCTTACTGCCTGGGTTGGGGACCTCCAGGGCGCGTACGGTTCATCTGTACCCAGGAATGAGTGCTTACTGCCTGGGTTGGGGACCTCCAGGGCGCGTACGGTTCATCTGTACCCAGGAATGAGTGCTTACTGCCTGGGTTGGGGACCTCCAGGGCGCGTACGGTTCATCTGTACCCAGGAATGAGTGCTTACTGCCTGGGTTGGGGACCTC
Source organism: Garcialebias charrua (assembly GCA_038048925.1). Lineage (NCBI taxonomy): Eukaryota > Metazoa > Chordata > Actinopteri > Cyprinodontiformes > Rivulidae > Garcialebias > Garcialebias charrua. The sequence continues at coordinate 1,393 of JBBPBX010078514.1, forward strand.
CAGGGCGCGTACGGTTCATCTGTACCCAGGAATGAGTGCTTACTGCCTGGGTTGGGGACCTCCAGGGCGCGTACGGTTCATCTGTACCCAGGAATGAGTGCTTACTGCCTGGGTTGGGGACCTCCAGGGCGCGTACGGTTCATCTGTACCCAGGAATGAGTGCTTACTGCCTGGGTTGGGGACCTCCAGGGCGCGTACGGTTCATCTGTACCCAGGAATGAGTGCTTACTGCCTGGGTTGGGGACCTCCAGGGCGCGTACGGTTCATCTGTACCCAGGAATAAGTGCTTACTGCCTGGGTTGGGGACCTCCAGGGCGCGTACGGTTCATCTGTACCCAGGAATAAGTGCTTACTGCCTGGGTTGGGGACCTCCAGGGCGCGTACGGTTCATCTGTACCCAGGAATAAGTGCTTACTGCCTGGGTTGGGGACCTCCAGGGCGCGTACGGTTCATCTGTACCCAGGAATAAGTGCTTACTGCCTGGGTTGGGGACCTCCAGGGCGCGTACGGTTCATCTGTACCCAGGAATAAGTGCTTACTGCCTGGGTTGGGGACCTCCAGGGCGCGTACGGTTCATCTGTACCCAGGAATAAGTGCTTACTGCCTGGGTTGGGGACCTCCAGGGCGCGTACGGTTCATCTGTACCCAGGAATAAGTGCTTACTGCCTGGGTTGGGGACCTCCAGGGCGCGTACGGTTCATCTGTACCCAGGAATGAGTGCTTACTGCCTGGGTTGGGGACCTCCAGGGCGCGTACGGTTCATCTGTACCCAGGAATGAGTGCTTACTGCCTGGGTTGGGGACCTCCAGGGCGCGTACGGTTCATCTGTACCCAGGAATAAGTGCTTACTGCCTGGGTTGGGGACCTCCAGGGCGCGTACGGTTCATCTGTACCCAGGAATGAGTGCTTACTGCCTGGGTTGGGGACCTCCAGGGCGCGTACGGTTCATCTGTACCCAGGAATGAGTGCTTACTGCCTGGGTTGGGGACCTCCAGGGCGCGTACGGTTCATCTGTACCCAGGAATGAGTGCTTACTGCCTGGGTTGGGGACCTCCAGGGCGCGTACGGTTCATCTGTACCCAGGAATGAGTGCTTACTGCCTGGGTTGGGGACCTCCAGGGCGCGTACGGTTCATCTGTACCCAGGAATGAGTGCTTACTGCCTGGGTTGGGGACCTCCAGGGCGCGTACGGTTCATCTGTACCCAGGAATGAGTGCTTACTGCCTGGGTTGGGGACCTCCAGGGCGCGTACGGTTCATCTGTACCCAGGAATGAGTGCTTACTGCCTGGGTTGGGGACCTCCAGGGCGCGTACGGTTCATCTGTACCCAGGAATGAGTGCTTACTGCCTGGGTTGGGGACCTCCAGGGCGCGTACGGTTCATCTGTACCCAGGAATGAGTGCTTACTGCCTGGGTTGGGGACCTCCAGGGCGCGTACGGTTCATCTGTACCCAGGAATGAGTGCTTACTGCCTGGGTTGGGGACCTCCAGGGCGCGTACGGTTCATCTGTACCCAGGAATGAGTGCTTACTGCCTGGGTTGGGGACCTCCAGGGCGCGTACGGTTCATCTGTACCCAGGAATGAGTGCTTACTGCCTGGGTTGGGGACCTCCAGGGCGCGTACGGTTCATCTGTACCCAGGAATGAGTGCTTACTGCCTGGGTTGGGGACCTCCAGGGCGCGTACGGTTCATCTGTACCCAGGAATGAGTGCTTACTGCCTGGGTTGGGGACCTCCAGGGCGCGTACGGTTCATCTGTACCCAGGAATGAGTGCTTACTGCCTGGGTTGGGGACCTCCAGGGCGCGTACGGTTCATCTGTACCCAGGAATGAGTGCTTACTGCCTGGGTTGGGGACCTCCAGGGCGCGTACGGTTCATCTGTACCCAGGAATGAGTGCTTACTGCCTGGGTTGGGGACCTCCAGGGCGCGTACGGTTCATCTGTACCCAGGAATGAGTGCTTACTGCCTGGGTTGGGGACCTCCAGGGCGCGTACGGTTCATCTGTACCCAGGAATGAGTGCTTACTGCCTGGGTTGGGGACCTCCAGGGCGCGTACGGTTCATCTGTACCCAGGAATGAGTGCTTACTGCCTGGGTTGGGGACCTCCAGGGCGCGTACGGTTCATCTGTACCCAGGAATGAGTGCTTACTGCCTGGGTTGGGGACCTCCAGGGCGCGTACGGTTCATCTGTACCCAGGAATGAGTGCTTACTGCCTGGGTTGGGGACCTCCAGGGCGCGTACGGTTCATCTGTACCCAGGAATGAGTGCTTACTGCCTGGGTTGGGGACCTCCAGGGCGCGTACGGTTCATCTGTACCCAGGAATGAGTGCTTACTGCCTGGGTTGGGGACCTCCAGGGCGCGTACGGTTCATCTGTACCCAGGAATGAGTGCTTACTGCCTGGGTTGGGGACCTCCAGGGCGCGTACGGTTCATCTGTACCCAGGAATGAGTGCTTACTGCCTGGGTTGGGGACCTCCAGGGCGCGTACGGTTCATCTGTACCCAGGAATGAGTGCTTACTGCCTGGGTTGGGGACCTCCAGGGCGCGTACGGTTCATCTGTACCCAGGAATGAGTGCTTACTGCCTGGGTTGGGGACCTCCAGGGCGCGTACGGTTCATCTGTACCCAGGAATAAGTGCTTACTGCCTGGGTTGGGGACCTCCAGGGCGCGTACGGTTCATCTGTACCCAGGAATAAGTGCTTACTGCCTGGGTTGGGGACCTCCAGGGCGCGTACGGTTCATCTGTACCCAGGAATAAGTGCTTACTGCCTGGGTTGGGGACCTCCAGGGCGCGTACGGTTCATCTGTACCCAGGAATAAGTGCTTACTGCCTGGGTTGGGGACCTCCAGGGCGCGTACGGTTCATCTGTACCCAGGAATAAGTGCTTACTGCCTGGGTTGGGGACCTCCAGGGCGCGTACGGTTCATCTGTACCCAGGAATAAGTGCTTACTGCCTGGGTTGGGGACCTCCAGGGCGCGTACGGTTCATCTGTACCCAGGAATAAGTGCTTACTGCCTGGGTTGGGGACCTCCAGGGCGCGTACGGTTCATCTGTACCCAGGAATAAGTGCTTACTGCCTGGGTTGGGGACCTCCAGGGCGCGTACGGTTCATCTGTACCCAGGAATAAGTGCTTACTGCCTGGGTTGGGGACCTCCAGGGCGCGTACGGTTCATCTGTACCCAGGAATAAGTGCTTACTGCCTGGGTTGGGGACCTCCAGGGCGCGTACGGTTCATCTGTACCCAGGAATAAGTGCTTACTGCCTGGGTTGGGGACCTCCAGGGCGCGTACGGTTCATCTGTACCCAGGAATAAGTGCTTACTGCCTGGGTTGGGGACCTCCAGGGCGCGTACGGTTCATCTGTACCCAGGAATAAGTGCTTACTGCCTGGGTTGGGGACCTCCAGGGCGCGTACGGTTCATCTGTACCCAGGAATAAGTGCTTACTGCCTGGGTTGGGGACCTCCAGGGCGCGTACGGTTCATCTGTACCCAGGAATAAGTGCTTACTGCCTGGGTTGGGGACCTCCAGGGCGCGTACGGTTCATCTGTACCCAGGAATAAGTGCTTACTGCCTGGGTTGGGGACCTCCAGGGCGCGTACGGTTCATCTGTACCCAGGAATAAGTGCTTACTGCCTGGGTTGGGGACCTCCAGGGCGCGTACGGTTCATCTGTACCCAGGAATAAGTGCTTACTGCCTGGGTTGGGGACCTCCAGGGCGCGTACGGTTCATCTGTACCCAGGAATAAGTGCTTACTGCCTGGGTTGGGGACCTCCAGGGCGCGTACGGTTCATCTGTACCCAGGAATAAGTGCTTACTGCCTGGGTTGGGGACCTCCAGGGCGCGTACGGTTCATCTGTACCCAGGAATGAGTGCTTACTGCCTGGGTTGGGGACCTCCAGGGCGCGTACGGTTCATCTGTACCCAGGAATAAGTGCTTACTGCCTGGGTTGGGGACCTCCAGGGCGCGTACGGTTCATCTGTACCCAGGAATGAGTGCTTACTGCCTGGGTTGGGGACCTCCAGGGCGCGTACGGTTCATCTGTACCCAGGAATGAGTGCTTACTGCCTGGGTTGGGGACCTCCAGGGCGCGTACGGTTCATCTGTACCCAGGAATGAGTGCTTACTGCCTGGGTTGGGGACCTCCAGGGCGCGTACGGTTCATCTGTACCCAGGAATGAGTGCTTACTGCCTGGGTTGGGGACCTCCAGGGCGCGTACGGTTCATCTGTACCCAGGAATGAGTGCTTACTGCCTGGGTTGGGGACCTCCAGGGCGCGTACGGTTCATCTGTACCCAGGAATGAGTGCTTACTGCCTGGGTTGGGGACCTCCAGGGCGCGTACGGTTCATCTGTACCCAGGAATGAGTGCTTACTGCCTGGGTTGGGGACCTCCAGGGCGCGTACGGTTCATCTGTACCCAGGAATGAGTGCTTACTGCCTGGGTTGGGGACCTCCAGGGCGCGTACGGTTCATCTGTACCCAGGAATGAGTGCTTACTGCCTGGGTTGGGGACCTCCAGGGCGCGTACGGTTCATCTGTACCCAGGAATGAGTGCTTACTGCCTGGGTTGGGGACCTCCAGGGCGCGTACGGTTCATCTGTACCCAGGAATGAGTGCTTACTGCCTGGGTTGGGGACCTCCAGGGCGCGTACGGTTCATCTGTACCCAGGAATGAGTGCTTACTGCCTGGGTTGGGGACCTCCAGGGCGCGTACGGTTCATCTGTACCCAGGAATGAGTGCTTACTGCCTGGGTTGGGGACCTCCAGGGCGCGTACGGTTCATCTGTACCCAGGAATGAGTGCTTACTGCCTGGGTTGGGGACCTCCAGGGCGCGTACGGTTCATCTGTACCCAGGAATGAGTGCTTACTGCCTGGGTTGGGGACCTCCAGGGCGCGTACGGTTCATCTGTACCCAGGAATGAGTGCTTACTGCCTGGGTTGGGGACCTCCAGGGCGCGTACGGTTCATCTGTACCCAGGAATGAGTGCTTACTGCCTGGGTTGGGGACCTCCAGGGCGCGTACGGTTCATCTGTACCCAGGAATGAGTGCTTACTGCCTGGGTTGGGGACCTCCAGGGCGCGTACGGTTCATCTGTACCCAGGAATGAGTGCTTACTGCCTGGGTTGGGGACCTCCAGGGCGCGTACGGTTCATCTGTACCCAGGAATGAGTGCTTACTGCCTGGGTTGGGGACCTCCAGGGCGCGTACGGTTCATCTGTACCCAGGAATGAGTGCTTACTGCCTGGGTTGGGGACCTCCAGGGCGCGTACGGTTCATCTGTACCCAGGAATGAGTGCTTACTGCCTGGGTTGGGGACCTCCAGGGCGCGTACGGTTCATCTGTACCCAGGAATGAGTGCTTACTGCCTGGGTTGGGGACCTCCAGGGCGCGTACGGTTCATCTGTACCCAGGAATGAGTGCTTACTGCCTGGGTTGGGGACCTCCAGGGCGCGTACGGTTCATCTGTACCCAGGAATGAGTGCTTACTGCCTGGGTTGGGGACCTCCAGGGCGCGTACGGTTCATCTGTACCCAGGAATGAGTGCTTACTGCCTGGGTTGGGGACCTCCAGGGCGCGTACGGTTCATCTGTACCCAGGAATGAGTGCTTACTGCCTGGGTTGGGGACCTCCAGGGCGCGTACGGTTCATCTGTACCCAGGAATGAGTGCTTACTGCCTGGGTTGGGGACCTCCAGGGCGCGTACGGTTCATCTGTACCCAGGAATGAGTGCTTACTGCCTGGGTTGGGGACCTCCAGGGCGCGTACGGTTCATCTGTACCCAGGAATGAGTGCTTACTGCCTGGGTTGGGGACCTCCAGGGCGCGTACGGTTCATCTGTACCCAGGAATGAGTGCTTACTGCCTGGGTTGGGGACCTCCAGGGCGCGTACGGTTCATCTGTACCCAGGAATGAGTGCTTACTGCCTGGGTTGGGGACCTCCAGGGCGCGTACGGTTCATCTGTACCCAGGAATGAGTGCTTACTGCCTGGGTTGGGGACCTCCAGGGCGCGTACGGTTCATCTGTACCCAGGAATGAGTGCTTACTGCCTGGGTTGGGGACCTCCAGGGCGCGTACGGTTCATCTGTACCCAGGAATGAGTGCTTACTGCCTGGGTTGGGGACCTCCAGGGCGCGTACGGTTCATCTGTACCCAGGAATGAGTGCTTACTGCCTGGGTTGGGGACCTCCAGGGCGCGTACGGTTCATCTGTACCCAGGAATGAGTGCTTACTGCCTGGGTTGGGGACCTCCAGGGCGCGTACGGTTCATCTGTACCCAGGAATGAGTGCTTACTGCCTGGGTTGGGGACCTCCAGGGCGCGTACGGTTCATCTGTACCCAGGAATGAGTGCTTACTGCCTGGGTTGGGGACCTCCAGGGCGCGTACGGTTCATCTGTACCCAGGAATGAGTGCTTACTGCCTGGGTTGGGGACCTCCAGGGCGCGTACGGTTCATCTGTACCCAGGAATGAGTGCTTACTGCCTGGGTTGGGGACCTCCAGGGCGCGTACGGTTCATCTGTACCCAGGAATGAGTGCTTACTGCCTGGGTTGGGGACCTCCAGGGCGCGTACGGTTCATCTGTACCCAGGAATGAGTGCTTACTGCCTGGGTTGGGGACCTCCAGGGCGCGTACGGTTCATCTGTACCCAGGAATGAGTGCTTACTGCCTGGGTTGGGGACCTCCAGGGCGCGTACGGTTCATCTGTACCCAGGAATGAGTGCTTACTGCCTGGGTTGGGGACCTCCAGGGCGCGTACGGTTCATCTGTACCCAGGAATGAGTGCTTACTGCCTGGGTTGGGGACCTCCAGGGCGCGTACGGTTCATCTGTACCCAGGAATGAGTGCTTACTGCCTGGGTTGGGGACCTCCAGGGCGCGTACGGTTCATCTGTACCCAGGAATGAGTGCTTACTGCCTGGGTTGGGGACCTCCAGGGCGCGTACGGTTCATCTGTACCCAGGAATGAGTGCTTACTGCCTGGGTTGGGGACCTCCAGGGCGCGTACGGTTCATCTGTACCCAGGAATGAGTGCTTACTGCCTGGGTTGGGGACCTCCAGGGCGCGTACGGTTCATCTGTACCCAGGAATGAGTGCTTACTGCCTGGGTTGGGGACCTCCAGGGCGCGTACGGTTCATCTGTACCCAGGAATGAGTGCTTACTGCCTGGGTTGGGGACCTCCAGGGCGCGTACGGTTCATCTGTACCCAGGAATGAGTGCTTACTGCCTGGGTTGGGGACCTCCAGGGCGCGTACGGTTCATCTGTACCCAGGAATGAGTGCTTACTGCCTGGGTTGGGGACCTCCAGGGCGCGTACGGTTCATCTGTACCCAGGAATGAGTGCTTACTGCCTGGGTTGGGGACCTCCAGGGCGCGTACGGTTCATCTGTACCCAGGAATGAGTGCTTACTGCCTGGGTTGGGGACCTCCAGGGCGCGTACGGTTCATCTGTACCCAGGAATGAGTGCTTACTGCCTGGGTTGGGGACCTCCAGGGCGCGTACGGTTCATCTGTACCCAGGAATGAGTGCTTACTGCCTGGGTTGGGGACCTCCAGGGCGCGTACGGTTCATCTGTACCCAGGAATAAGTGCTTACTGCCTGGGTTGGGGACCTCCAGGGCGCGTACGGTTCATCTGTACCCAGGAATAAGTGCTTACTGCCTGGGTTGGGGACCTCCAGGGCGCGTACGGTTCATCTGTACCCAGGAATAAGTGCTTACTGCCTGGGTTGGGGACCTCCAGGGCGCGTACGGTTCATCTGTACCCAGGAATAAGTGCTTACTGCCTGGGTTGGGGACCTCCAGGGCGCGTACGGTTCATCTGTACCCAGGAATAAGTGCTTACTGCCTGGGTTGGGGACCTCCAGGGCGCGTACGGTTCATCTGTACCCAGGAATAAGTGCTTACTGCCTGGGTTGGGGACCTCCAGGGCGCGTACGGTTCATCTGTACCCAGGAATAAGTGCTTACTGCCTGGGTTGGGGACCTCCAGGGCGCGTACGGTTCATCTGTACCCAGGAATAAGTGCTTACTGCCTGGGTTGGGGACCTCCAGGGCGCGTACGGTTCATCTGTACCCAGGAATAAGTGCTTACTGCCTGGGTTGGGGACCTCCAGGGCGCGTACGGTTCATCTGTACCCAGGAATAAGTGCTTACTGCCTGGGTTGGGGACCTCCAGGGCGCGTACGGTTCATCTGTACCCAGGAATAAGTGCTTACTGCCTGGGTTGGGGACCTCCAGGGCGCGTACGGTTCATCTGTACCCAGGAATAAGTGCTTACTGCCTGGGTTGGGGACCTCCAGGGCGCGTACGGTTCATCTGTACCCAGGAATAAGTGCTTACTGCCTGGGTTGGGGACCTCCAGGGCGCGTACGGTTCATCTGTACCCAGGAATAAGTGCTTACTGCCTGGGTTGGGGACCTCCAGGGCGCGTACGGTTCATCTGTACCCAGGAATAAGTGCTTACTGCCTGGGTTGGGGACCTCCAGGGCGCGTACGGTTCATCTGTACCCAGGAATAAGTGCTTACTGCCTGGGTTGGGGACCTCCAGGGCGCGTACGGTTCATCTGTACCCAGGAATAAGTGCTTACTGCCTGGGTTGGGGACCTCCAGGGCGCGTACGGTTCATCTGTACCCAGGAATAAGTGCTTACTGCCTGGGTTGGGGACCTCCAGGGCGCGTACGGTTCATCTGTACCCAGGAATAAGTGCTTACTGCCTGGGTTGGGGACCTCCAGGGCGCGTACGGTTCATCTGTACCCAGGAATAAGTGCTTACTGCCTGGGTTGGGGACCTCCAGGGCGCGTACGGTTCATCTGTACCCAGGAATAAGTGCTTACTGCCTGGGTTGGGGACCTCCAGGGCGCGTACGGTTCATCTGTACCCAGGAATAAGTGCTTACTGCCTGGGTTGGGGACCTCCAGGGCGCGTACGGTTCATCTGTACCCAGGAATAAGTGCTTACTGCCTGGGTTGGGGACCTCCAGGGCGCGTACGGTTCATCTGTACCCAGGAATAAGTGCTTACTGCCTGGGTTGGGGACCTCCAGGGCGCGTACGGTTCATCTGTACCCAGGAATAAGTGCTTACTGCCTGGGTTGGGGACCTCCAGGGCGCGTACGGTTCATCTGTACCCAGGAATAAGTGCTTACTGCCTGGGTTGGGGACCTCCAGGGCGCGTACGGTTCATCTGTACCCAGGAATAAGTGCTTACTGCCTGGGTTGGGGACCTCCAGGGCGCGTACGGTTCATCTGTACCCAGGAATAAGTGCTTACTGCCTGGGTTGGGGACCTCCAGGGCGCGTACGGTTCATCTGTACCCAGGAATGAGTGCTTACTGCCTGGGTTGGGGACCTCCAGGGCGCGTACGGTTCATCTGTACCCAGGAATGAGTGCTTACTGCCTGGGTTGGGGACCTCCAGGGCGCGTACGGTTCATCTGTACCCAGGAATGAGTGCTTACTGCCTGGGTTGGGGACCTCCAGGGCGCGTACGGTTCATCTGTACCCAGGAATGAGTGCTTACTGCCTGGGTTGGGGACCTCCAGGGCGCGTACGGTTCATCTGTACCCAGGAATAAGTGCTTACTGCCTGGGTTGGGGACCTCCAGGGCGCGTACGGTTCATCTGTACCCAGGAATGAGTGCTTACTGCCTGGGTTGGGGACCTCCAGGGCGCGTACGGTTCATCTGTACCCAGGAATGAGTGCTTACTGCCTGGGTTGGGGACCTCCAGGGCGCGTACGGTTCATCTGTACCCAGGAATGAGTGCTTACTGCCTGGGTTGGGGACCTCCAGGGCGCGTACGGTTCATCTGTACCCAGGAATGAGTGCTTACTGCCTGGGTTGGGGACCTCCAGGGCGCGTACGGTTCATCTGTACCCAGGAATGAGTGCTTACTGCCTGGGTTGGGGACCTCCAGGGCGCGTACGGTTCATCTGTACCCAGGAATGAGTGCTTACTGCCTGGGTTGGGGACCTCCAGGGCGCGTACGGTTCATCTGTACCCAGGAATAAGTGCTTACTGCCTGGGTTGGGGACCTCCAGGGCGCGTACGGTTCATCTGTACCCAGGAATAAGTGCTTACTGCCTGGGTTGGGGACCTCCAGGGCGCGTACGGTTCATCTGTACCCAGGAATAAGTGCTTACTGCCTGGGTTGGGGACCTCCAGGGCGCGTACGGTTCATCCTGTACCCAGGAATAAGTGCTTACTGCCTGGGTTGGGGACCTCCAGGGCGCGTACGGTTCATCTGTACCCAGGAATAAGTGCTTACTGCCTGGGTTGGGGACCTCCAGGGCGCGTACGGTTCATCTGTACCCAGGAATAAGTGCTTACTGCCTGGGTTGGGGACCTCCAGGGCGCGTACGGTTCATCTGTACCCAGGAATGAGTGCTTACTGCCTGGGTTGGGGACCTCCAGGGCGCGTACGGTTCATCTGTACCCAGGAATGAGTGCTTACTGCCTGGGTTGGGGACCTCCAGGGCGCGTACGGTTCATCTGTACCCAGGAATGAGTGCTTACTGCCTGGGTTGGGGACCTCCAGGGCGCGTACGGTTCATCTGTACCCAGGAATAAGTGCTTACTGCCTGGGTTGGGGACCTCCAGGGCGCGTACGGTTCATCTGTACCCAGGAATAAGTGCTTACTGCCTGGGTTGGGGACCTCCAGGGCGCGTACGGTTCATCTGTACCCAGGAATAAGTGCTTACTGCCTGGGTTGGGGACCTCCAGGGCGCGTACGGTTCATCTGTACCCAGGAATAAGTGCTTACTGCCTGGGTTGGGGACCTCCAGGGCGCGTACGGTTCATCTGTACCCAGGAATAAGTGCTTACTGCCTGGGTTGGGGACCTCCAGGGCGCGTACGGTTCATCTGTACCCAGGAATAAGTGCTTACTGCCTGGGTTGGGGACCTCCAGGGCGCGTACGGTTCATCTGTACCCAGGAATAAGTGCTTACTGCCTGGGTTGGGGACCTCCAGGGCGCGTACGGTTCATCTGTACCCAGGAATAAGTGCTTACTGCCTGGGTTGGGGACCTCCAGGGCGCGTACGGTTCATCTGTACCCAGGAATAAGTGCTTACTGCCTGGGTTGGGGACCTCCAGGGCGCGTACGGTTCATCTGTACCCAGGAATAAGTGCTTACTGCCTGGGTTGGGGACCTCCAGGGCGCGTACGGTTCATCTGTACCCAGGAATAAGTGCTTACTGCCTGGGTTGGGGACCTCCAGGGCGCGTACGGTTCATCTGTACCCAGGAATAAGTGCTTACTGCCTGGGTTGGGGACCTCCAGGGCGCGTACGGTTCATCTGTACCCAGGAATAAGTGCTTACTGCCTGGGTTGGGGACCTCCAGGGCGCGTACGGTTCATCTGTACCCAGGAATAAGTGCTTACTGCCTGGGTTGGGGACCTCCAGGGCGCGTACGGTTCATCTGTACCCAGGAATAAGTGCTTACTGCCTGGGTTGGGGACCTCCAGGGCGCGTACGGTTCATCTGTACCCAGGAATAAGTGCTTACTGCCTGGGTTGGGGACCTCCAGGGCGCGTACGGTTCATCTGTACCCAGGAATAAGTGCTTACTGCCTGGGTTGGGGACCTCCAGGGCGCGTACGGTTCATCTGTACCCAGGAATAAGTGCTTACTGCCTGGGTTGGGGACCTCCAGGGCGCGTACGGTTCATCTGTACCCAGGAATAAGTGCTTACTGCCTGGGTTGGGGACCTCCAGGGCGCGTACGGTTCATCTGTACCCAGGAATAAGTGCTTACTGCCTGGGTTGGGGACCTCCAGGGCGCGTACGGTTCATCTGTACCCAGGAATAAGTGCTTACTGCCTGGGTTGGGGACCTCCAGGGCGCGTACGGTTCATCTGTACCCAGGAATAAGTGCTTACTGCCTGGGTTGGGGACCTCCAGGGCGCGTACGGTTCATCTGTACCCAGGAATAAGTGCTTACTGCCTGGGTTGGGGACCTCCAGGGCGCGTACGGTTCATCTGTACCCAGGAATAAGTGCTTACTGCCTGGGTTGGGGACCTCCAGGGCGCGTACGGTTCATCTGTACCCAGGAATAAGTGCTTACTGCCTGGGTTGGGGACCTCCAGGGCGCGTACGGTTCATCTGTACCCAGGAATAAGTGCTTACTGCCTGGGTTGGGGACCTCCAGGGCGCGTACGGTTCATCTGTACCCAGGAATAAGTGCTTACTGCCTGGGTTGGGGACCTCCAGGGCGCGTACGGTTCATCTGTACCCAGGAATAAGTGCTTACTGCCTGGGTTGGGGACCTCCAGGGCGCGTACGGTTCATCTGTACCCAGGAATAAGTGCTTACTGCCTGGGTTGGGGACCTCCAGGGCGCGTACGGTTCATCTGTACCCAGGAATAAGTGCTTACTGCCTGGGTTGGGGACCTCCAGGGCGCGTACGGTTCATCTGTACCCAGGAATAAGTGCTTACTGCCTGGGTTGGGGACCTCCAGGGCGCGTACGGTTCATCTGTACCCAGGAATAAGTGCTTACTGCCTGGGTTGGGGACCTCCAGGGCGCGTACGGTTCATCTGTACCCAGGAATAAGTGCTTACTGCCTGGGTTGGGGACCTCCAGGGCGCGTACGGTTCATCTGTACCCAGGAATAAGTGCTTACTGCCTGGGTTGGGGACCTCCAGGGCGCGTACGGTTCATCTGTACCCAGGAATAAGTGCTTACTGCCTGGGTTGGGGACCTCCAGGGCGCGTACGGTTCATCTGTACCCAGGAATAAGTGCTTACTGCCTGGGTTGGGGACCTCCAGGGCGCGTACGGTTCATCTGTACCCAGGAATAAGTGCTTACTGCCTGGGTTGGGGACCTCCAGGGCGCGTACGGTTCATCTGTACCCAGGAATAAGTGCTTACTGCCTGGGTTGGGGACCTCCAGGGCGCGTACGGTTCATCTGTACCCAGGAATAAGTGCTTACTGCCTGGGTTGGGGACCTCCAGGGCGCGTACGGTTCATCTGTACCCAGGAATAAGTGCTTACTGCCTGGGTTGGGGACCTCCAGGGCGCGTACGGTTCATCTGTACCCAGGAATAAGTGCTTACTGCCTGGGTTGGGGACCTCCAGGGCGCGTACGGTTCATCTGTACCCAGGAATAAGTGCTTACTGCCTGGGTTGGGGACCTCCAGGGCGCGTACGGTTCATCTGTACCCAGGAATAAGTGCTTACTGCCTGGGTTGGGGACCTCCAGGGCGCGTACGGTTCATCTGTACCCAGGAATAAGTGCTTACTGCCTGGGTTGGGGACCTCCAGGGCGCGTACGGTTCATCTGTACCCAGGAATAAGTGCTTACTGCCTGGGTTGGGGACCTCCAGGGCGCGTACGGTTCATCTGTACCCAGGAATAAGTGCTTACTGCCTGGGTTGGGGACCTCCAGGGCGCGTACGGTCCATCTGTACCCAGGAATAAGTGCTTACTGCCTGGGTTGGGGACCTCCAGGGCGCGTACGGTCCATCTGTACCCAGGAATAAGTGCTTACTGCCTGGGTTGGGGACCTCCAGGGCGCGTACGGTCCATCTGTACCCAGGAATAAGTGCTTACTGCCTGGGTTGGGGACCTCCAGGGCGCGTACGGTTCATCTGTACCCAGGAATAAGTGCTTACTGCCTGGGTTGGGGACCTCCAGGGCGCGTACGGTTCACCTGTACCCAGGAATAAGTGCTTACTGCCTGGGTTGGGGACCTCCAGGGCGCGTACGGTTCACCTGTACCCAGGAATAAGTGCTTACTGCCTGGGTTGGGGACCTCCAGGGCGCGTACGGTTCACCTGTACCCAGGAATAAGTGCTTACTGCCTGGGTTGGGGACCTCCAGGGCGCGTACGGTTCACCTGTACCCAGGAATAAGTGCTTACTGCCTGGGTTGGGGACCTCCAGGGCGCGTACGGTTCACCTGTACCCAGGAATAAGTGCTTACTGCCTGGGTTGGGGACCTCCAGGGCGCGTACGGTTCATCTGTACCCAGGAATAAGTGCTTACTGCCTGGGTTGGGGACCTCCAGGGCGCGTACGGTTCATCTGTACCCAGGAATAAGTGCTTACTGCCTGGGTTGGGGACCTCCAGGGCGCGTACGGTTCATCTGTACCCAGGAATAAGTGCTTACTGCCTGGGTTGGGGACCTCCAGGGCGCGTACGGTTCATCTGTACCCAGGAATAAGTGCTTACTGCCTGGGTTGGGGACCTCCAGGGCGCGTACGGTTCATCTGTACCCAGGAATAAGTGCTTACTGCCTGGGTTGGGGACCTCCAGGGCGCGTACGGTTCATCTGTACCCAGGAATAAGTGCTTACTGCCTGGGTTGGGGACCTCCAGGGCGCGTACGGTTCATCTGTACCCAGGAATAAGTGCTTACTGCCTGGGTTGGGGACCTCCAGGGCGCGTACGGTTCATCTGTACCCAGGAATAAGTGCTTACTGCCTGGGTTGGGGACCTCCAGGGCGCGTACGGTTCATCTGTACCCAGGAATAAGTGCTTACTGCCTGGGTTGGGGACCTCCAGGGCGCGTACGGTTCATCTGTACCCAGGAATAAGTGCTTACTGCCTGGGTTGGGGACCTCCAGGGCGCGTACGGTTCATCTGTACCCAGGAATAAGTGCTTACTGCCTGGGTTGGGGACCTCCAGGGCGCGTACGGTTCATCTGTACCCAGGAATAAGTGCTTACTGCCTGGGTTGGGGACCTCCAGGGCGCGTACGGTTCATCTGTACCCAGGAATAAGTGCTTACTGCCTGGGTTGGGGACCTCCAGGGCGCGTACGGTTCATCTGTACCCAGGAATAAGTGCTTACTGCCTGGGTTGGGGACCTCCAGGGCGCGTACGGTTCATCTGTACCCAGGAATAAGTGCTTACTGCCTGGGTTGGGGACCTCCAGGGCGCGTACGGTTCATCTGTACCCAGGAATAAGTGCTTACTGCCTGGGTTGGGGACCTCCAGGGCGCGTACGGTTCATCTGTACCCAGGAATGAGTGCTTACTGCCTGGGTTGGGGACCTCCAGGGCGCGTACGGTTCATCTGTACCCAGGAATGAGTGCTTACTGCCTGGGTTGGGGACCTCCAGGGCGCGTACGGTTCATCTGTACCCAGGAATGAGTGCTTACTGCCTGGGTTGGGGACCTCCAGGGCGCGTACGGTTCATCTGTACCCAGGAATGAGTGCTTACTGCCTGGGTTGGGGACCTCCAGGGCGCGTACGGTTCATTCCGTA
>JBBPBX010078515.1:0-16608 GCA_038048925.1 Garcialebias charrua
GACTTCAATTTATGTTGGTCTACCAAAAAAAATAGACCTTTTATTGAAACTATCACAAGAATTACATTAAACATTTGTATCGATATTAGCTCTGATTTAATAACTACGTTGACAAGAATTCAAATTAAAACAAACAGACAATTAGGAACTTAACTGTTGGTACATTTACTTGACAGATTAAATACTTATGAAAAATAAGAAATAGGAGGAAGAAGATGAAAGCTAAGTTAACTGAAATTAATTATTTGAAACAACCAGAGTAGCACCTTCCCATACGGTTCAGCTGGGCTTCCCACACGTTCAGGACACAATCAACGCCTCGTTACCTGTTGACGATACGTCTTGGAGATAAGAGTTGAAGTTTGTGGACATTAAAGGACTGTGTTGTCCCGTTCACGTCCAGATGACCTCCGCGCGTGTGAGCTGATTCAGACGAGTGAGAAGAACCGCTTCTCCCGGCAGGAACAGAGCCAGCTACTGGCTGAGCTTTCAAAGTAAAACTTCAGAAAACAAATTCTTCCAGAAGATGAGTGAGTGAATTACAGTAAGCTTTACTGTAACTCCAGCTGAGACGTGGGTCGTTGACATATGACCGGGCCGACTCCAGCTTTCCCCAGAGGAGAGAGCAGGTTGACAGTTCGTACTCCTCGAAACACTAACTTCCAAATAGGAAGTGCCCATTATATGGGGGAGGTGGGGTCTCCCCACCTCCTCAACGGCTACAGGCTGGTTAACAAAATAAAAGATGGAAGTATGATCCCATAGGCAGAAAAGACTCTTGACGGACAGCAGGAAAACTGTTTACATAAACAGCCAGGTGGCCTGCTTGTGAGCACAGAAAAATGTTATGGCTAACTTCATAGACAACACAAGAGAAGGGAGAGAACAGCTCTTACCCTGACTTCTGCCTTAGCGACAGAGTCTGCTTATTTTGCAGAAATAAAACCAGCAGAAGGTCATAGCTCATGAAAGTAACAGATCATCATTAATAATGACAAAAATATACTGTAGATCAATTCTGAATTAACACACATTAAAGAGAAAGTTCAATCTGATTAATTAGTGTCCATTAATTCATAATAATTGTAAAAATATATAAGTGTCCATCTGTCTCCTTGAGGGCTTCAAGAAGGTGTAACCCTTAGAGTTTCAGAGAGATGTGGAGAGGTGTACTTGAAGGTCAAGACAAAGGCCTATATCACTACACAGGCTAATCCTATTGAGCCTCGAGGACTCGTTTACAAGAGAGACCTGATGTCAACAAAGAATGATGACAACAATGGACAACAGCGACAACAATAGACAGTCATAAAAGAGGCATACAGATTTTTTTTTTTTACACATTAAAATAAGATGGCAAAAAAGTAACAAAAACAGATAGATTATAAGGGAAATGTAGAAAACTAAAAACAGGAACATGTCTGCATTGGTCCTTGCCAGGAGCTCAACAGATGTTAAAGGCAATTAGAGAGGTCAAGGTCGAGAGCTTCAGATTGTTTTGCAAGATATTCCAGGAAACAGGAGCGGGGTAGGAAAAGGCCCTTATTCCTAGTTCAGGCCTCACTGAGGGAACACTGCATGTAATAATGCTACTTGCATGTAATAATAATACTTAGCATCTTCTTGCTGATTCAGCTAAATTGCCACATATTCTCGGGTCATACTCTCAGCTGAGACACTCCTGTCTGCGTCTCACACTCAGAACAGTGACTAAGCAGGAGTGTGGCGAGAAGCAAAAAAGCTTGAATGAAACGTAACCGCCAAAATATCATGCTCACAACGAAACCCAGAGATGATGAAAGATTGGACCGGAGTGCGGTAGTGTTTGTATGTAAATTAGTGTCAGTGGGTGAAGTGTAATTAGAGAGGCTGTTCACCCGTTTCCTCTGCATAACAAGTGAAGAGCCACTCCAGCAATGGTGCTGGAGCCGGAGACAACAAGCCAGAGAGAAAATATAAAAATAAAAAAACAGGCGTGTGCACACAAGCTAAGGCGTGGGCTGACATGTTTCCATGCTACATGTAATTACAATGACCTTTGTGCAGCAGGAATTGCAGAAAGAGTGGGGAAAAGCACAAATGTACGCATCATCTCTTCCTCCCAAACGGTGCAGTCGCTCACGGAGAAGCATGTGAGAGCAGACACAACAAAGCTCTACGTGAAAAGTGTCAGAGCTGCCATGTTCAACTTGCTCCCTGACAGTCTAACAGAGGGGAGCACCAAGATAAATGAGAGGGAGGGAGAGAGTGCCTGTTGTCTTCATCACAGGCTTTTGTTAAGTGCAAGATAAGAGAAGAGAAGAAACTGATCCCCACCACCACCACCACCCTTCTGTTTCCCCGCTGAGAGCTAAATGGTAGCTTGGTGAGCGTTTGGGCCTGTGCAAAGCCTAAAGAGAGCAAATGGATCTGGAGTGTAAAAACAGCAAGAGAGTGGGAGAGATTAGCATCTCGAGGCATCACATCATGGCAGGACAGCAATCACAACAAAGACCTGTAATTAAAAATGGGACAAAAAAAAAAAAAAACTGGACACGTTTGTAGCATAGGTCCAGTTCTGAACACAGACTGAAACATGTCCCTGCTGCTAACCAGCATATGAGACCTTCTTGGTCTCCACTCAGCCGGATCTTTGTGTTCAGACTGGAACGATTCTGAAGAACTTGTAAAGGATGCCGATGCAGCTGCTGCTCACAGCTCCAACACAACTCTGATCCAAGCTGACCTGTTGATGTGAGAACATAAACAAAACCTCAAAAGACATGTCAAAGCTGCCCTTTTTGATCAACAAAGCACCTGTCGTCTCTCACTCCCTGACTAGATTTGAGAGGCAGAGAACAACTCTAAATGGTAAATTGACTGTACAGTATATCACCTTTCTATCTTATCAAGACACTCAAAGCACTTTAAACTACAATCTATGTCCTCATTTACCCATTCATACAGAACTCTACTAGATCTGTAGAGCTTTATCACATTCAAACACTGATGGGACACACATCGGAGGCAATGAGGGGTTCAGTGTCTTGCCCAGGGAGACTTTGGCACATGACTGCTGGTGGACTCGAACCCCCAACTTTTGCATTGGAGGACGACTGCTCAGCCACAGCTGCACCATACATCTCCAATGTAAGCCTCAAACAAACAGTCAAAACCTACAAATCAGATCTTCAACATTGAACTTGAACTGAGAGCAAAATATGGCTCTAATGGTGAAACACGAGTCCAGATGTTTCTATTATTTTATGGGGGAGAACTGACAAGTTAAGAAGACACTTTAATGTCAGGCTTTGATGATTCAATGAAAATGTAACATTTGTGGATGTGTGCGTGTGCGTGTGCGCTCTCTGCATTCTGAGGGCAAATTTGAAAGAATGTAAGTTCTAATACAGTCAGAAACAGACAAGGACAAATAGGACAAAGAAGCCTTTAAGTTGCATGACATTAGCCTATACAAATATTAAACAAATCAAACAAATCAGTTGAACATTTTGTTGTAAAATATGTGAAAATGGATCAAACTTGAACCACAATTGTCTAAAAACCATAAAAGATTCCAAAATCCCAAAATATAAAATCCAACTTTCTGTGACCTGTTCAAACTTTAAATGATGTTTCTGCTGAGAAGTCTGCCTGACCTCTGACCTCTGGAGCTCCAGAAGCCTGGGTTTTCTTGCCAACATCCCATTTAGGGGCCAATATGGTGTAGAGGCAGGGCTTCCGACTTGGGACCCGAAGGACCCAGGTTCGAACCTCGGCCACTACACACCTTGGGGTGTCTATAGCCGTTTACGCATTGGCCAGCCCTCAATGGCCCGGGGCTCCCCTGGGCCACCCGCGTTCATTACGCATTTGCCGCAAAGCCGCCTTGAAGTGGGTGGGCAGTTCTCTGGAAGTGGGTGGGGTGCTCTCTTCACGTGGGTGGAGTGTTCGTGTTTTAAGAGAGGAGACTCGGCAAAAAAAAAATTGTTAGCTGGATATATATATATTAGTGTTTCTGCGTTTAATTTTTGTTAATAACTGATCACAAATCAGCTTATGTTACAACGTAAATAACACGAAGCGCACACCCATTTCCGCCTTTCAGCGCGACCTGAATGTCATTAAACAGCATTAAACAATAACTAATATTGTCTAACTGTTGCGCGCAGCCAGGGTTTTAAAATATAACGAATAATCTCTAACTTTTACGTGCAGCTAAAATGTCAGGAGGAGTGATTGCTATATGAGCAAGTTGGACACCTGAAAATTCAGTCCGTCCGAATAGCACAACGAGTTAATGCGTTGTCGTTTTGACCGGGAGAAGTGGGTTCGCTTCCCGCCTGGGACAAAGTTATTTTACTTTTTTTTTTCTCTTTATTCACATTTTCTTTTAAATAAAAAGGAGTTTGTTTGGTTAACAAACTCCTTTTTATTTAAAAGAAAATGTGAATAAAGAGAAAAAAAAAGTAAAATAACTTTGTCCCAGGCGGGAAGCGAACCCACTTCTCCCGGTCAAAACGACAACGCATTAACTCGTTGTGCTATTCGGACGGACTGAATTTTCAGGTGTCCAACTTGCTCATATAGCAATCACTCCTCCTGACATTTTAGCTGCACGTAAAAGTTAGAGATTATTCGTTATATTTTAAAACCCTGGCTGCGCGCAACAGTTAGACAATATTAGTTATTGTTTAATGCTGTTTAATGACATTCAGGTCGCGCTGAAAGGCGGAAATGGGTGTGCGCTTCGTGTTATTTACGTTGTAACATAAGCTGATTTGTGATCAGTTATTAACAAAAATCAAACGCAGAAACACTAATTCAGCTAACAATTGTTTTAGGGGTTTCTCGTTTCTGTAGTTAAATTTGAATGAAATTCAACCCTCGCGCTGAGGTTGTTTGAATGAGTCCCGCCCCTGCTGCAAACAACGAATCAAATGTGAGCAGTACATGACGTGAAACTAGCCCTGTCGGGCTCGGCTCGATGGAACCACGGTGAAGATGGTTCCAGAACAAGGGTGGATCCCGGGCGGAAAAGGTAAATGCGAAGACGCCGAACCCGGGTTAGAAGCTGGGAGAGCCGGGGAGGGCCGGCCAATGCGTAAACGGCTTATGAGTGCACACCTATTTCCCCAGGTCCCCGGGCACTTTCTATGGCTGCTCACTGCACCACCTGGTGGTGGTTGGGTTAAATGCAGAGACGAATTTCGTCTTGTATGGGAAACATACACAGATGACAAAATGTGACATTTATTATTTATTTATTTAATCTTCTCGATTTTTCTTTTTTACAATTAATTGCTAATTTTGGCTATGAACAACATATCACATCCAGAAGTCACAGAACTCAGTTGAGCTGCATGTTTTACCGTAAAATTAGCTTTTTTTTGTTTTTGTTTGTTTCAAAACTGTGTAACAAGATACAGAACAAAGCTTTGAAACAGGACAGCAGTGATGGGCACAGTTCTGTTCAGCAGATCTAATGTTTCATTTAGAGGTTCAGCTTTTTTGGAAACCGTTAGCGGAATTAGTTTCCACTAAATTAGGTTTCCCCAATTAAGTCCACTAACAAAACTCAAAAGCTTGTTCATGTCATGGGCATGTCTTGAAGACAGTTAAGCATTCTATTGGCTGACTATAGCCGTGCTTCCATCAAGGTTTCTAGATGTGCATTTTTAAGTATCGCATCAGAAAAGCTGAATGGAAACGGCAAGATGCGAATTTACTTCCATCCATCCATCCATTTTCGTCCGCTTATCCGGGGTCGGGTCGCGGGGGTAGCAGCCTAAGTAGGGAGGCCCAGACTTCCCTCTCCCCAGCCACTTGGAGCAGCTCCTCTGGGGGAATCCCAAGGCGTTCCCAGGCCAGCCGAGAAACATAGTCCCTCCAGCGTGTCCTGGGTCTTCCTCTGGGTCTCCTCCCGGTGGGACATGCCCGGAACACCTCACCAGGGAGGCGTCCAGGAGGCATCCTAACCAGATGCCCGAGCCACCTCAACTGGTAACTGAATTAACTTCCTCAAATTCTCAAAAAAGTTGATACGCTCACTTGAGGTGGTTTTTGGGTTCTTCGAAACAGAGCTGATGCGCAAAACGACAGATGGAAACAGATTTGCCGACTCAGTTCTGCCGTAGCGAACATTCACGTCACGTGACTTCGTCTCCGGACAACATATAACATCGCTAAAACTAGTTGGCATGACAGAATAAATACAACTTGCCCGATAGCAACACATACCTGAAATATTCTCTCCATTTTGCCGAGATGTGTGGTCGGGTTCTGTTTTCAACCGCTACTTCCTGTTTACTGTAGACATGCGTAACGCTGACGTCTGACGTAATGACGCTGACGTCTGACGTAATGACGCTGACGTCTGACGTAATGCCACTTTGCGTGGCCTGGTAGATGCGCTTCAAGCCAGTTGATGGAAACACTTCTGCTTCGCATAAATTTTTATTTACATGTTTGCGAATTTTCAAAAATTCACTCAAAATTCGTATTGAAAATAGATGGAAACACGGTTTATGTATGCACATGACAAGAGGTGAATGGTTGACGCAGCTTCAACTGGAAGGAGACAAAGACGTGTGACGCAGACTGAGTTACAGTCACCTTAGCGATTAGCAGTAGCTTACGCAATTTTTTAAAATCTGTTTAGCAGTTTAGCATTACTAAATCAAATTTTTATTGAGCCGAATATGGGTTAGTGAAGCTAACTTTTTGGTTAGCTGTGCCCACAACTGAAGGGCAATAATCAGAGTTTTTCAATGCTTGTGCCTAATTACCCTTAATTACATTTAATTGCCCTTAATTAGCACCTTTCTGAGAAATATTGCCACATCACAGCAATCTTTTTTTTTTTTTTTTCAAAAGTGACAGTTCTATACTTTTCAAGTTGGGTTCTGTGGAATAAATTTGTACAATGTATGTCTTACCTTCTGTAATTTAGAAAAATAACATGCAATTCTGACCTGAATGATGAGGTATTGGCTAGTCAGAGCAGAGTCAGGACCAAACACCGCTGTTTTAAAACACCAGTCTCAAAACATTAATTGTAGTTGATGCAAAAAATCCTCTTCGGAATCATTACAACATTGTCAGTTTTGCATTAAGAAGTCATTTTGGAAGAAACCTTGGAATAGTTCTACAGGAAGTGACCCAGATTGTACAGGGAATGCTACAACTAGCTGCTGCTGCTGTTATTTCTTATTAAAGGAACTACATAATTTTTAATAAATAATCATGTACGATGAAATTGAGGGATATGCTAGTTATTAAAATGGGATTTGCATGCACAGCTGTGGATATGTGGATTCTCAGGCTAGTCGTAAACTTATCAGCTGAGTCAGAATTCAACTTTTTCTCCAATCTGAGGTCATTTAGACAAGTATCAGGTGAACCAAAGGATTGAAGAGATCTGAAGTATTTATAATAATAATTAATTAATAATAATTAATTCAATTTATAACGCACTTTTCATTACTGAAAATCTCAAAGTGCTACACATATATTGAATGCTACACACATTCATAAACCGGTGGCGGCAGACTACCATGCAAGGTGCTTTCCAGTCCTACCGGGAGCAACTCAGGGTTAAGTGTCTTGCCCAAGGACACAACGACACATGGTGCGGGTCCCGGGATTCGAACTGCCAACTTTCCGATCGGGAGACGACTGCCATTACCACTACACCACGGCTTTTGTGTTTGTATCTTTACATTTTTGCCTATTTCGCAATCCCAGCCATTTTTGTGGTATAAAATAGAAAACCATCCAACCAGACCTGACCTTGTCCAAGTCTGGAGATCATGATAGACGTTTTCCTATAGCTCAAAGACAGCACCACTCCACCTCATGCCTCACTCCTCACCTCTCAAACACTTCAGAGCAAATATTCATTCATCAATCGATGCTGCAGTTGCAGATTGATAAGCCATGGATCCACATGCACAACGTGTGCACACACAAACAAAGAAAAGGAGATTGTCTTCTTCCATCCCAAAGAATACCCAACTAAAAATAAATCAATTTTTGGAATGCAGCCAGTGGTGAGATTTCCATAGCAACACACACCAGCAAACTATGGTCTGCTAAGAATAAAATCAAGGAATTATTTTTTAAAGATCCCAATTTAGAGCTTGACAGAATTTATTCCAGGTCATTTTTATCTAAAGAGACAAGTCCTTACTTTCAATAAATTATTACAAATATATTTTTAGGTTTGCATATATGCAATAAGAACATTCACAAGATAAAACTACAAATTGACTAAAAC
The DNA here is from genome assembly GCA_038048925.1 of Garcialebias charrua. Taxonomy (NCBI): domain Eukaryota; kingdom Metazoa; phylum Chordata; class Actinopteri; order Cyprinodontiformes; family Rivulidae; genus Garcialebias; species Garcialebias charrua. Next base: position 8,258 of record JBBPBX010078515.1, read on the forward strand.
AGTTAAGTCAGGGAATAAACAAACAAAAATATATTTCAAAGAATCTAAGATGCAACCAAACATTCATGAGTACGATGGGAGTGTTTGTCTTTGTGACTCATTGAAAGCCAGGATGTGGTTCACCCACAAGAACAGAGTTTCTGACATATTCGGGAGCAATGTTGCCCCCACACAAACAACATCACACACAAATGCACGCACGCATGCACGCACATGCAGGATCATGCACGACGCCCACACGTCCCTGTAAACAACCCAATGCTTCCACACTTCTTGCCACAAACGCTGGTGATGTTGCTGCTTTGTAGAGTGACAGCACCTCCGTTTCATTTCATATCAACACTTCACTTTAGCGCTGATCACAAGTGATGCTTCTGACAGACAAAAAAAGGGGGGGGGGTGTAGGCTACATACAGATGATGTGAACGCTCAACGGATACAGGAAGTGTGAGTGCACGTGTTTGCACAATCAGCACCACTCCATCAGTTGAGGAGTTTAACAAATAAAGAGTAGGAGCGAGTGTAAAGAGAGAGAAACAAAACTGAAGGAGCAAATCAGGGAAGGATGTCAGAAAGCACAACAGGGATCAGATCACATGGATGTCATGGGAGGAGGTGGGGTAAGGTGATCCATCTTTGTGTCCCTCTGACCTTGTTCGCTCTCGCCAAAAACCCTGCCTTACAACCCCAAACTAAATATGATACCACCCCCCCCCCCCCGTTTCTCTCGTATTAAATTGTGCTGTAATTACCAGGCAGGATCAATAAGAGTCACATCAACCCCCAACTCCCCGTCTGCTCATGCCTCGCTGTGCACCACTTTTCACTGATCCTCTCCTGTTTCATCTGTGCACACACAAACACACAAACGCACATGCAACAAATAAAGAACTAAAAACAACTTCACTATCAAACATGGAGACAAAGATGGAGACACACAAGTATGAGACGTGGACGTCGCAGGGGGCAAGCCACAGGTCTCAGTTGCTATTGGAGACATCTCTTTGGCTGAGCAAGCGACAAAGACTTACCGCTCTCTCCCAGAATAGATCCTCCCCCCACCCCCCAATGAAAGGGAGAGCAAGGATGCGAATCACTTGGTCAGTCATGTAGTGTGAACTTGGTGAGTTTGTCTTTGACAGGGAGAGAGTGTGTGTGTTTGTGTGTGTGTGTGTGTGTGTGTGTGTGTGTGTGTGTGTGTGTGTGTGTGTGTGTGCGTTGGTGCAAGCGTATTGGCCCGCCTATGCGCCAGACTACGTACCGACATTATCGGGACATTTGGTATTAGCCAGCCTTTGCCAATGTCTGGATAAAACACAGATTGTATCCAAATATATTAATATGTAAACATTGTTTTTTCTCATCAATATCAGCGTAACTTGTGGCTAATAGGCTGCCTGGATGAGTTGGAGTGTGCTTTAACACTTAAAATTGTTTTAATAAAAAGTTATTTACATTTATAAAATTGGCTGGCTACGCACCTCCCAGGGTATTTGTGTGTGGTGTGTATGTTTTTGTGTATCGGTTGCATTTATTGCAGCCGTGTGTGTGGCTCACTGACACACATGGCGCCAAACTGCAACGCCCCTCCTCTCGTGATGTGGAGACCGCGCGAAACTCCAACGCCGCCCCTCCTCTCGTGATGTGGAGACCCTGTAGTGGGCGGGGGCTCAGGGCGGGGCCTCAGGTGACCGAGTTTTTAAAAGTTAAAGCCCCTTGAGCTTACACGTGCAGAGTTATGGCGTCGTGTGTTGAGTGCATGTAGGTGAGCGGAGATTATTTTTGGAGAGCGATTTAAATAAAATTTTGCAGCGGTAGGTGGACAGAGTGTCAGAGTGTATTGACTTCATTCAGGTAAGAATTAAAAAAATTTTTTTGTTGCTTTTGATGACATCATCTCAAGGAAATGTTAACCTAATCCAGTAGTAACGTGACTTTAACCGCAGCGTCACAAACTGTGAAGACTGTAGAAAACTTTATCAACATTTAGATAAATTAGGAAGTATCTGTGCATGAGTTTTGAGTGCGTGAAGAAAGACGCAGCTCAAACTAGCTGCGGCTAGCGTTAGCATGTAACGTAACTTCACTTCAGAAGCGTGACAACCTTTCAACGCTGTTGAAAACTTTTATAGACATTTATATAAATCAGCGATACTATATATGCATCACTTGTGGATGTTTTTAGTGGTTATTTAGAGTCTTAACGCGACGAAGACAAAATTAAACGCACGTCGCGTTAGCGTCACTACCGTGAACGTGTCACGTCACAATAACAGCGTGACTAACGCTGTAATTTAACATGCGTTAATAGGGTAGAGGGGTTTTAATGTTTCCAACGTCATTTTTCTGCTAATTCTGCTCTTTTTTTTTTTTTTTTTACCTCTGAGCAGTGAGCAGACGGACGAACTGCGTCGTTACGTCATCACGTCATCACGTTGCAGCCTCGTTACGTCATCACGTTGACTGCAGTTTTATGTAGGTATAAGAATACTGTTGTTGGAATACTGAATACTGAATAATACAGAATACTGTATAAGTGTATTGTATAAACTTGAGAATTGTTTTTTAACTTTTTCATATTTTTACATGTACAGGTTTTCAGCTAGTCCAAGAGGTCATTTGGTATTTGGTGAGTCAAACATCCCGCCTTCCTGAAAACAGACAGATGGATTCTTTACTGACTGAGGTCCACGCTTTATCCATCCATCCATGCATTCATCCATCCATCAAACATCCATCCATCAAACATCCATCCATCCATCATCCATCAAACATCCTACCTTCCTAAACCCAGACATATGGATTCTTTACTGACTGAGGTCCAAGCTTTATCCATCCATCCATCTATCAAACATCCATCCATCCATCAAACATCCATCCATCCATCCATCAAACATCCATCCATCCATCAAACATATATCCATCCATCAAACATCCATCCATCCATCAAACATCCTGCCTTACTGAACCCAGACAGATGGATTATTTACTGACTGAGGTCCACGCTTTATCCATCCATACATCCATCCATCCATCAAACATCCACACATCCATCCATCCATCCATCCATCAAACATCATCCATCCATCATCAAACATCCTGCCTTCCTGAACCCAGACATATGGATTCTTTACTGACTGAGGTCCACGCTTTATCCATCCATCCATGCATTCATCCATCCATCAAACATCCATCCATCAAACATCCATCCATCCATCATCCATCAAACATCCTACCTTCCTAAACCCAGACATATGGATTCTTTACTGACTGAGGTCCAAGCTTTATCCATCCATCCATCTATCAAACATCCATCCATCCATCAAACATCCATCCATCCATCCATCAAACATCCATCCATCCATCAAACATATATCCATCCATCAAACATCCATCCATCCATCAAACATCCTGCCTTACTGAACCCAGACAGATGGATTATTTACTGACTGAGGTCCACGCTTTATCCATCCATACATCCATCCATCCATCAAACATCCACACATCCATCCATCCATCCATCCATCAAACATCATCCATCCATCATCAAACATCCTGCCTTCCTGAACCCAGACATATGGATTCTTTACTGACTGAGGTCCACACTTTATCCATCCATCCATCAAACATCCATCCATCCATCCATCCATCAAACATCCATCCATCATTCATCATCAAACATCCATCCATCTATCTATCCATCCATCTATCAAACATCCGGCCTTCTTGAAACCAGACAGATGGATTCTTTACTGACTGAGGTCCACGCTTTATCCATCCATACATACATCCATCTATCAAACATCCATCCATCCATCCATCAAACATCCATCCATCCATCCATCAAACATCCATCCATCATCCATCCATCAAACATCCTGGCTTCCTGAACCTAGACAGATGGATTCTTTACTGACTGAGGTCCACGCTTTATCCATCCATCCATCCATCAAACATCCATCCATCCATCCATCCATCAAACATCCATCTATCCATCCATCAAACATCCTGCCTTACTGAACCCAGACAGATGGATTCTTTACTGACTGATGTCCACGCTTTATCCATCCATCCATCAAACATCCACACATCATCCATCAAACATCCATCCAAACATCCACACATCATCCATCAAACATCCATCCATCAAACATCCATCCATCATCCATCCATCAAACATCCATCCATCTATCCATCCATCTATCAAACATCCTGTCTTCCTGAACCCAGACAGATGGATTCTTTACTGACTGAGGTTCATGCTTTATCCATCCATACATACATCCATCCATCCATCTATCAAACATCCATCCATCCATCAAACATCCAGCCTTGCTGAACCCAGACGGATAGATTCTTTACTGACTGAGGTCCACGCTTTATCCATCCATCCATCCATCCATCCATCCATCCATCCATCCATGCATCCATCTATCAAACATCATCCATCCATCCATCAAACATCCTGCCTTCTTGAAAACAGACATATGGATTCTTTACTGACTGAGGTCCACGCTTTATCCATCCATCCATGCATCCATCCATCCATAAAACATCCATACATCCATCCATCCATCAAACATCCTGCCTTCCTGAACCAGACAGATGGATTCTTTACTGACTGAGGTCCACGCTTTATCCATACATCCACCCATCCATCCATCAAACATCCATCTATCCATCATCAAACATCCATCCATCAAACATCCTGCCTTGCTGAACCCAGACAGATGGATTCTTTACTGACTGAGGTCCACGCTTTATCCAACCATCCATGCATCCATCCATCTATCAAACATCTATCCATCAAACATCCATCATCCATCAAACATCCTGCCTTCCTTAACCCAGACATATGGATTCTTTACTGACTGAGGTCCACGCTTTATCCATCCATCTATCAAACATCCATCCATCCATCAAACGTCCATCCATCAAACATCCATACATCTATCCATCAAACATCCTACCTTCCTGAACCCAGACAGATGGATTTACTGACTGAGGTCCACACTTTATCCATCCATCCATCCATCCATCAAACATCCATCCATCCATACATCCATGCATCAAACATCCATCCATCCATCTATCCATCAAACATCTCAAACATCCATCAAACATCCATCCATCCATCCATCAAACATCTATCCATCCATCAAACATCCATCCATCCATCAAACATCCTGCCTTGCTGAACCCAGACAGATGGATTCTTTACTGACTGAGGTCCATGCTTTATCCATCCATTCATCCATCCATCCATCAAACATCCACACATCCATCCATCCATCCATGCATCCATCCATCAAACATCATCCATCCATCATCAAACATCCTGCCTTCCTGAACCCAGACATATGGATTCTTTATTGACTGAGGTCCACACTTTATCCATCCATCCATCAAACATCCATCCATCCATCCATCAAACATCCATCCATCATTCATCTATCAAACATCCATCCATCTATCTATCCATCCATCTATCAAACATCCGGCCTTCTTGAAACCAGACAGATGGATTCTTTACTGACTGAGGTCCATGCTTTATCCATCCATACATACATCCATCTATCAAACATCCATCCATACATCCATCCATCCATCAAACATCCAGCCTTGCTGAACGCAGACAGATGGAGTCTTTACTGACTGATGTCCACCTTTTATCCATCCATGCATGCATCCATCCATCCATCCATCAAACATCCATCCATCCATCCATGTATCCATCCATCAAATATCATCCATCTATCCATCAAACATCTTGCTTTCTTAAAAACATGATAAACTGAAATTGTGTGTGTGTTTGTGTGTGTGACTGTTTTGTGGTTTCTAAGGACAGTGTTTTGTCAGGACAGTAATGAACTGTAATCTGCTTGTCTGTTTATAGCATATGACAATGTCCATAAAAACCACAAAACAGTCACACACACAAACGCACACAATTTCAGTTGAACATGTTATATTTACATGTATATGTCTATCTGTACAGTATATGTAATGTATATGCATATACAGTATACATGTATATGCATATATGTATATACACTGTATATGAATATGCATATATGATATGCTTATATACATGTATATATGTATATTTGTGTGTATGTATATGACATAGATATCAATTTTATAAATAATGCAGGGATTGTTATGTATGACTTCAATATTATTAGTCACAGTTTTTAAATTTATAGTTTTCTTTCATTCAGCTAATTTTAATTTCATCTTAGTCCACCCATCATGAGAGGAGTTTTGTAAATACTATGTCCATCCATCTTTCCTTTATGTGAGATGGATACTTTGGCCAAAAACAATCATGTAATGTTTATTGGTTTACATGTGACAGCAGCTATCATCAAAATGTAGAATTTCCTCTAAATATAAGTATAAATGATCTGTTCCAGATGACGTGAACACGTCCAGAGTCAGGAGATCGCAGGTAGCCAGAAGAGCGATCAACTTCCATTAAACACGAGTACCAAGGTACATTTTAGTTCTTGTGTTCCTAAACAGATATACTTGCTACGTGTGGATTCATCAACCTTATTGTTCAATTGTGTGTGTATGGGAGTGTATTGTGGTTTTTTTATGGACAGTTGTTTGTTAGGACAGTCATACGCTAGTCTGGTTAAAACCAAACCCTGTCCTTCACTTTGCTTCGTACTAGGGTCTGGCATTCCTCCCATTGAAAACGATTTCTCCGGTCTATTTTTGACCGGACCAATCAGAGAACAGAAGGCGTAGTTTTGTTAGCTTAGCCTGGCAAGGTCCAGGCTATTCAGATAAAAAGCTCAGAAACCACTTGGTGGATATTTTTTCTGCTACCAGTGTGTAATTATATGGCTCTAATTTACTGACTGTTGGCCTTGATGAAACATTTGAGATAAAATTCGATTTTTTATCATTTATTTTCGTAGCGCACCCTGAGGCTGTTTGGAAAATGTGAAACCGAAACTATTTAAATCCAGCAGATTTGACCATTTCGTGAATTGATTTAGGAACTGTTAAGCTCAGAAACACTTCTGATAAAACGTCAGCTAAGAAATATAGTTTTTATCAGGAAAGAAATAATAGTTTTTTACCTTGTTTTCTGGAAAATTCCTTCGTGGTGGCAGCCATTTTAACTGACGACGTCAGTCGACGTCGTTCAAAACTCCGCCTTCTGTTCTCTGATTGGTCTGTTAATCTGCCAATCCGCCTTCTGTTCTCTGATTGGTCCGGTCAAAAATCGACCGGAGGAATCGTTGTCTATGGGACAAATCCCAGACCCAGCAGTGAAGGGAAATAGAATTGAGCGGAGCTGTGCAGGTATGGCGAGGGCCAGGCTAGTCATACGCTATAAACAATCAGACAATCAATCAGATGGCAGTTCATTACAGTCCTGATAAAACACTGTCCTTAAAAACCATAAAACAGTCACACACACAAACACACAATTTCAGTTGAACATGTTATATTTACATGTCTATGTCCATCTGGACAGTCAGAGAGACATTCAGCAGGTAGACAGTCAGAGAGACATTCAGCAGGTAGACAGTCAGAGAGACACTCAGCAGGAGGACAGTCAGAGAGACACTCAGCAGGTGGACAGTCAGAGAGACATTCAGCAGGTAGACAGTCAGAGAGACACTCAGCAGGAGGACAGTCAGAGAGACATTCAGCAGGTGGACAGTCAGAGAGACACTCAGCAGGTGGACAGTCAGAGAGACATTCAGCAGGAGGACAGTCAGAGAGACATTCAGTAGGTGGACAGTCAGAGAGACACTCAGCAGGTGGACAGTTAGAGAGACATTCAGCAGGTGGACAGTCAGAGAGACATTCAGCAGGTGAACAGTCAGAGAGATACTCAGCAGGAGGACAGTCAGAGAGACACTCAGCAGGAGGACAGTCAGAGAGACACTCAGCAGGTGGACAGTCAGAGAGACATTCAGCAGGTGGACAGTCAGAGAGACACTCGGCAGGAGGACAGTCAGAGAGACACTCAGCAGGTGGACAGTCAGAGAGACAGTGGTTTGGACATGTCCAGAGGAGGGACAGTGGTTTGGACATGTCCAGAGGAGGGACAATGGTTTGGACATGTCCAGAGGAGGGACAGTGGGTATATTAGTAGAAGGATGTTAGACATGAAGCTGCAGGAAAAAGACAAAGAGGAGATATATGGATGCAGTTAGCGAGGACATGAAGGTAGTTGGAGTGAGGACAGAGGATTCAGAGGACAGAGTGAGGTGGAGGAGGATGACTCGCTGTGGCGACCCCTGAAAAGGGAAAAGCCGAAAGAAGAAGAAGCGTTAACATTTAACTTGACCACTGCAGCGTGACAAGCTGTGAACGCTGTATTG
>JBBPBX010078516.1:0-16607 GCA_038048925.1 Garcialebias charrua
TATGTATCATGTGTGTATGTATGTATGTATCATGTATGTATGTAATATGTATGTATGTAGCATGTATGTAGTATGTAACATGTGTGTATGTATGTAGCATGTATGTATGTAGCATGTATGTATGTCACACTCACATAGCCTGTATGTATGTAGCATGTATGTAGCATGTATGTAGCTAGCATGGATGTATGTATGTAACATGTATGTAGCATGTATGTATGTAATATGTAGTATGTATGCAAGTAGCATGTGTGTATGCATGTAGCATGTATGTATGTATGTAGCATGTTTGTATCAGTTATGTATGTAGCATGTATGTAGCAGTTATGTATGTAGCATGTATGTAGCAGTTATGTATGTAGCATGTATGTATGTATGTATGTATGTAGTATGTATACAGAGTGATCATATCAACAAACCTCATTGTCAGCAAAGGGTTTAGGCTTCGGAGCGGGCACATGAACCTCTTCGTAACCTTTGCGCTGCTTACGAAAAGAGCCATCTGGGAGCTGGCAACGTTTGTTGGCCATGAAATGGCTACCCTGAGTGAAGGTCAAGTCTTCAAGGTCCAGAAGCTGTCGAGGCACCACTGACTGTAGGAGAACACGACAGCTTTAACAGTCTGGCACATTTCCATAAAGTGTATGGCTCAATAGAAAATGTGACAGTATTTACCTCTCCATGGCCAACGTCCATTGCTTCCAAGTCATCAACGCAAGACTTCCTCACCCTCTCCCTGCGAGATCCCTCTTCCAAGAAAACAAAACCGAGCTGTGATGGTCCACACAGACAAATGGTTTTATGGCATAACTTCACAAACAGGAAGTCTTACCGGAATGATGTCCTCCTTCTCTGTCTCCTGAAGCTGGTGGAGGACTGGTCTGACTCCATTTCCCCTATGATATGTTCCTTTTCTGCTTCACTCTTCACTCACTCATTCACTCAGTCACACCCTCACTCACTCATTCACTCAGTCACACCCTCACTCACTCAGTCACACCCTTACTCACTCACTCAGTCACACCCTTACTCACTCCCTTACTCACTCCCTTACTCACTCAGTCACACCCTTACTCACTCACTCATTCAATCAATCAATCAATCAATCAATCAATCACACAGTTACTCACTCACACACACTTACACCATCACTTACACCATCACTCACTCACTCACTCACTCTCACACACTCTACTGTAATTATAACCACAGGTAGATTTGATAATTAGTAGTCACACACAAAGCAAGTTGGGCTGCACAATGGATACGGTATACCAATTTTCTACTGAAGAAATGCAAAGCATATGTACTTTATGGGATAGGAAAAGTTGAACGTTCTTACCGTCATCATAGCAGCTATGTTTTTAGCCCACCTCGCCCGATCGCTTTGCTCTCAGCAGACTTTCAGAAAGACGGTCAAGCTGCGACAGAAACCTTGACTGCAGACGTGATGCGCTTGAATTCTGCATTTACCTGAAACATGAAATTATTGTTACATAATGACAGAGCTAAAAGATTTCAAAAAACAAGTCAACATTTAAAAACAATTCCTGGCAAATCATGCCAGACACTGAATGGTTTGTCATCTGGCCTGGTCAACGGCCTTTTCTTCATCTGAAACCTGTGATGATGATGGCAGCAACCTTCATCATCATCAAACTGCAACAACGTGACCTGCAACAACGACCTGCAGCTACATTGTAGAACAAACACTCATGGACTTACAGTACTTTTACCATTCATCTTTTTTTATTATTAGTATTTGCATTCAATAACCTGTTCAGACTTTTTCAGTGATTTTGAAATCATTTGTTTGCATTAATTTAATATAAAAATTCATTCTTGTATTTGCATTCTTTTAAAGGTGGTGGAGAAAATGTTCTATGTTGAGAATCGTGTTAGAGAATGAAATAAGTCAGTTAATCTCTCCCCCCACACATACACACAGCCTCTACTTTTTTTGGGGGGGTGGGGGTAGACTGACTGTGCTTGCACCCTCTCCAAAAATCCTACCTAAATGCAATGCACTGTATTGTTTTTTATTTTTTATTTAATACTGTGAAATGTTACTTGGGGAAAAATATCAGAAACTAGACAAAAGACAGAATACACCACCCCAGATCAACTAGTTGGTCATCTTTCTGACAATAAAAAAATAAAATAAAAAACATGGAAGATTTTTTTTCTTTATTTCACAGATAGACTTTTTTAGGTAGTGTAAGTACTGTTCTTACCACAAAAACTTGAGCAAACGATCCGTTGGCTGTTGCATCTCAATCTGCAGCAAAATAGAAAGAAAAATGTGGTTGTAGCATGCTAATTTAATGCTAGCTTGAGGCTGCAGATATCTTTAGCCGAAGCTGAAGCTCTTCGATGGCAAAACTCCACTAACACCATGCAGTTAACACACAACTGAACAGTCAGTTGGCACACCAAGTATTATGTAAAATAACTATAACCACAGAGTTAAGTTGTGTGTCATGCTAGCTCGCGCTCAATTTTTTTTTTTCAAAAGAAGCAGCGCAAATATATGAAACCGATAAAAAAAACAGCACTGGCAAACAACCTGACAACTATTAAACGTTACATAGAAATTCTCAAAGCAGTTAACGACATTTGACCGTGATTTATATAATATTTATCCAGAAAATTAAGACTTACCGAGTGATTTTAGTAACAACTCAGACTCTTCGACCACCTTCTGTTGCGTTCTTGACTGAGCTGCGCATGCGCGCAAGTACAGCGCGCGAGAGGAAATCCCGTTCGGTATCGCGCGAGAGTCAAAATCCTGTGTCATATCGCGAGATTTACCTTTGACACGGTTAATGAATCATTTTAGACAAACGTGATTCGAACAAGGAGTGTACTGTCTCTGCCTAGCGCGTAGGATTTACACTATATAATACTGTTTCAGCTTAAAACATGTGGTAGTTAAGTTTAATACACTCAAAATGATTACTTTAATCCAATAGAGGCCTATTCTCTTTTTTTCAGTGTATGCCGACGATACACAGCTTTACATCAGGACTGGAGCATCCTCATCTTCCACCTTGTCATCTCCATCTTCACTCACTGCCCTCTCTGCCTGCCTGGAGGCAATTAGGGCATGGATGAATCAGAACTTTCTTCAATTAAACTGCTCCAAGACTGAGGCCATACTGATTGGCACCCCTCACCAGGTACAAACATCTCCTATAACAACACTTTCCTTTTCTGGACAAGACATCCCCCTCTCCACCTCTGTTACTAATCTTGGAATAAAAATGGACTCCAATCTTACATTTGAAAATCACATTAAGCATCTGTTTAAAACTTGCTTCTTCCATCTTCGAAACATCTCCAGACTTCGCCCATCCCTAACTTTTTCCGATGCTGAGAAGCTCGTCCATGCTTTTGTCTCCTCCAGGCTCGACTACTGCAACTCCCTGTTTATTGGAATCCCTGGCAAAAACCTTCAGAAACTTCAATATATTCAAAACAGTGCAGCAAGGATCTTGTTGAGAGTTCGTAAATTTGAACATATTACGCCCATTCTCCATAACCTTCATTGGCTTCCTGTCGCCTACAGAATTCAGTACAAAACTGCTCTCATTACACATCAATGCTTACACGGAACTTCACCAGATTATCTGAAGGATATTCTCATTCCATACTCATCCACCCGTTCGCTGCGGTCACAGAACAGCAATCTCCTTCACATTCCGAGAACCAAATTAAGGACCATGGGAGACCGGGCTTTCAGTGTGGCTGCCCCCCGCCTGTGGAACTCTCTTCCTGACTGTCTAAGAGCCCCACAGTCTGTGGTTGACTTTAAGAGCGACTTGAAGACCTTTCTTTTCGACCAAGCATACTCTACCTCCTCATGATTCTACTTTTGATCTTAGCTGATATTGTTATTGATTTTAATTGTTTTATTATTTGTTTTATTGTCATTTAATTCTGTTGCTCCTTGTAGCACTTTGAGATTTTCATTAATGAAAAGTGCGTTATAAATTGAATTCATTATTATTATTATTATTATTATTATTATTATTTTTATATAGCATGGACAAAAATGAGAAATTATTTTGAACATCATCTTAAAGTAATATTTTAGATAAAATAGATTTAATTGTTTTCATGAGCTAAAAAGTTCCCTGAAGGAAGAGAACGAGGTCCAACATATGACTATGGGAATTGCGCCGCCGCGCGGTTCACCTGAAGTAATACAATCACGCCTTTTAAGGCAGTTGGGCGTCAGCGTCAGCAAGGAGGCCCCGCCCTCTTTGCATAGAAGGGGCTGACGCCCCACCTTCATCCTCCAAATGCACTTCACCGAGCTTGGGCATTGAAAGGGCAAACTTGTGTTGCACCTCGTTCCCTTCCTTCAGGGAACATGGGTTATGGTGCATAATAGGCATGTAATGGTTGTAGTGGGTGTACCGAACCGTTTCGGTACAACACGTTCGGTTCGGTCCACCTCCGTACCGTTTCGATTATTTTTTCACTCATTAAACGTTTTTAACGGGAGAATATATGCGCGCGGAACTAAATATTCCTAGGCGTGTTTCAGCACGGCGCTATTATTTGTTGCATAGCCCCCCTGCAGTACGAGGAGGAGGAGTAGCAGTGTAGCATGCTAACTATGGCAACAAACAAGCCGGAGCTTGAAGATCCTCCCAGCTCGTTGCGGTCGCCTGTTTGGGAACATTTTGGCTTTCCTGTTAAAACTCACGATGGGGAAAGACAAGTCGACAAATCCAAAGCTGTGTGTCGTCATTGTTTCACCGAGGTTGGATACGCAGCAGGCAACACGTCTAACTTATTAACGCATTTGAAACGACGTCATCCAAATGTGAACGTCTCATCCACAAGGAAGAAAAGCAGCCTGGTTCAAACACCGATAACAGCAGCATTTAAACAGCCTTTATCAGGTCAGTCAGATCGCTTCAAATCAATAACACAAGCTGTTGGAGTTTTTATCGCGCTGGATCTACGTCCCTATTCTGTTGTTGAAGGCACCGGCTTTAAACATATGATTAAAGTTCTTGAGCCCCGCTACAACATCCCATCACGTCAACACTTTAGCCAAAAAGTCGTACCAGCGCTTTATGAAAAAACTAAAAGTGAAATGTCAACAAGCTATCGAGTGTGCCCGCTGTGTCTCTCACCACGGATGGATGGACGTCGCGGGCAACAGAGAGTTATTTAACTCTAACTGTACATTATATTACACCAGAGTGGGAGATGGCGAGTCACGTTTTGCAAACGAAGGCTGTTTATGATCAGCACACTAGCACAAATCTTGCTGAGCACCTCAAGGAGGCGGTGCATGAATGGAAGCTGGAGAGACCTGGGACTACAATTCCTGTTACAACTGACAACGCAAAGAACATCATCAATGCTGTAAAAGAAGCAGGGCTGGGCCCTCGGATAGGCTGTTTTGCACATACCATTAACTTGGCTTCCCAAAAGGCAACAAACATTAATCAGGTGTCAAGATTATTGGGCAAAGTCAGGAGGGTTGTTGCATTTTTTCACAGAAGCACCACAGCTGCCCACATCCTGGAGTGTAAACAAGAAATGCTCAATACAGGTAGTCCCCGACTTACGAGCGAGTTCCGTTCCTCCGAGGCGCTCGTAAAGCGAAAATTCGTAACTTGGAACGGCCGCCACGTGTCTCGTAAGTCCGGAATTTCGCTCGTAAGTTGGAACGGTTTTGCTAGCGCGACTACAAACACTCGTTTTTCATCGAAAAACTGCTTACGAGTGCATAAAAATGATCGGAAACGTGTGTCCACATGTTTAGCTAACGAACTGTGGTGAAAAAACACAGAAAAACTCGGTATTTTTTGCGTTTTTTCCAAAAATTCGCCAGCTCGTAAGTCCGGAACCTCGTAGGTCAGAGCGCTCGTAAGTCGGGGACTACCTGTATTCCAAAACATGCACTCATTCAAGATGTTCCCACCCGCTGGAACTCCAATTATGACATGATTGAAAGATATCTGGAACAGCAAGCAGCCATATATTCTGCATTAACAGAAAAAACTCTCAAAAACAAAGATATTTACACCCTCAATGAAGAGGAGGTGGCAATGGCAGAGGAACTGATCGAGGTTCTTAAACCTCTAAAAACAATCACAACGCTGATGAGCACTGAAACAAGAGCTTCTGTGTCAATGATACTCCCCCTGAAAGCCACTGTTCTCCACTCCATGGGACCAAAACAAGAAGACAGTCCAGTTGTGAGAGAGGTGAAGGTTGCTGTCACACAAAACCTGGAGGACAGATACTCCATGGGCTATGACTTTTTGCACAAGTGCACAGCCCTGGACCCCAGATTTAAAGGCCTGCCACATATGGATGACGATGAGCGAGAGAGGATCTTCAACCACCTCATAACAGAAATGATGACCGTGCAAGAAGAGGTATGTTTATTGTATTATGATCTAATTAACTTTATACATTTAAAAATATAATCTTATTAATTTTTTTTTTACTCTTTGCAGTCTGCGGATGTCACCGAGATAGCAGCTGAGCCATCTACCTCTTCAGGGAAATCATCTCCCCCTCCAGCTAAGAAATCTGCAATGACTGAACTCTTTGGTGAACTTTTCCAGGGACAGGTGGAAAGTAGCAAGTCCCTTTTGGAGCAGGTCCAAGAAGAAGTTCGTGAGTACAGAGCTTCAGGGTCCCCTTCACTTGAAGCTGACCCTCTTCTTTGGTGGAAAGACAATGAGGCCAAATACAGACACACTGCAAAATTAGCAAAGCACTACCTCTCTATTCCTGCTACCTCTGTTGCTAGTGAGCGGGTTTTCTCCACCGCTGGAGACATTGTCACTGCAACCAGATCTCTGCTTTTGGCAGAAAATGTGGACAAGTTGATCTTTTTGGCCAAAAACTTAAAACTTGATTAGATTTAAAAAAAAAATGCGTTAAATACAGAAACAACTGGACTTTATTTGTAACAGAAGACGTTTCGCTTCTCATCCGAGTAGCTTTCTCAATTCTCCTCGAATGAGAAGCAAAACGTCTTCTGTTACAAATAAAGTCCAGTTGTTTCTGTATTGAACGCATTTTTTGATTTAACATGTCCTGGATGACTGTGAATCTTCACCAGCTTAAAACTTCATTAGTTAGATGATGATCGTAAAACGGTCTGTTGCTGCTTATTGTTCTGGTTCTGACTGTTATTGTAGTTAAGATTTTTATTAGTATAGTTTTATTTTTTGTAAAGAGTGACATTTATTTAAAATATCACCCAAATGGGACGCTTTTCTTTATTTTTATACAAAGGTTGTTTTGTTTAAAATATCACCCAAATGGGTCATGTGTTTAAAATATCACCCAAATGGTCGAGCCAAGATGGTCTAGTGGCAGGGTTTTTGACTACGGACCCGAAGGTCGCGGGTTCGCGCCCCGGCCACTACCCAGCTTGGGGTGTCTATGAGTGCACACCTATTTCTCCAGCTCCCCGGGCGCTTTCGGGCTGCTCACTGCACCACCTGGTAGGTGGTTGGGTTAAATGCAGAGACGAATTTCGTCTGTGTATGGGAAACATACGCAGATGACAGGAATAGACATTATTATTATTATTATTTATTTATTTTTATACAAAGGTTTTGTTTAAAATATCACCCAAATGGGCCGCTTTTATTTATTTGTATACAAATGTTATGTTGTTTACTTGGCTTCTTTTTAAAATAAATGTTTTTTAAATCTTTATTTTTGCCTTTTTTGTACCGAAAATATACCGAAAATAAACCGAACCGAGCCCTCCTTGTAACTGAACCGAACCGAAAAGTGATTTTAGCGTACCGTTACACCCCTAGTTTCTACCTGTTGATTCTGGGTCCAGCGGACCATGGCCGCATTAATTCATCTTCACAGGGGGGCTGGTACCCTCCTCAGCCCAATACAAACTACAGTTGGGCCAATACAAGCTACAGTTGGTCCTCCACAACGGATTTGTTTGCCCATTTAATTTATGATACCTCATGGTCTGAAACTTTTCTGCATCATTCATATTACTGTCCTTATTTTCAGTTCTCAGACTACCTGGAATCATTGAATCTTATCAACACATCTGGATCTGCCCATCACTGCGACTTTCATTGTTTTTGGGCTCTGAATGATCGTGTCTTCATTAATGTTTCACATGGTTCAATTATGGGGGCAAAATGTCACACTGTTAACTCCTGTAATTACACATCACTGACAAAGAAGTCAAGTAAATGTCTGATATTAATGTTGTTATTGATCTCAGGGATTCAGCCAAACCCAGGGCCAATCACTAACTACTGTACACCTAATGAGTTTAAAAATATTTCAGGTCTCCGTTTTCTGCATGTAAACGCTCGTAGCCTTCTAAAAAAACTTGATGAATTGAAAATCCTAATCACTTCTTCTGGGGCAGATGTGATCGTTATCTCTGAAACTTGGCTCAACAATTCTGTTTTGAAAAATGACCTGGCAATCAATGAATTTAAGATCTATCGTTGTGATCGTAATACAAGGGGAGGTGGAGTCGCTATTTACATCAGAGATTCTTTGGCTGCCAGGATTGCATCTAAAAAAACAATCGCAAACCAGTTTGAGGCTTTAGCTGTGAACATCACTTTGAAAGGAGGTCAGCCCTTAACTGTTGTTGGTTGTTATCGTCCCCCCTCCGCAACACCTGAAGCTCTGTCCTCCCTGACTGAATTCATAGGAAATTTAAAACACAATGAGATTGTTTTGGCTGGAGATTTCAACATTGATTGGAATAAGTCGACCCCCCTCTGTGATAAATTCAAGGAATGTTGCCTATCTCTCAATCTAACACAACTTATCGATTCTCCCACCAGACCAAACATAAAATGTCCCGAAAAATCTTCCACCTTAGATCTGTTTTTCACAAATGCACCTCACAAATTTCCTGGTATAGGTGTATTTGCTAACGTTTTGAGTGATCATTCCGTAATAGCAGCTCTTAGATCTACTAAACTTCCACCTGCTAAGCCCAGAATAATTCAAAAAAGGGATTTGAAACGTTTCAGTGAACAGTCATTCCTTTGGGATCTATCCCACTTTGATTGGCAACGTATCCTACAAATCAATGACGTGAACACCGCTTGGAACTATTTTCATGATAGTTTCATTTACTTTGTAAACAAACACGCACCTTTCCGGCAGTTCAGGATAAAGGGCCGTGACAGCCCCTGGTTTACTCCTGAACTAGCTGATCTCCTGCACTGGAGAGATCATCTTTGGGCCGCAGCAAGAAAATCACACTCAGACACTGATTGGTTGAAATTTCGGCAGCTAAGGAATAAATGCACAACTGCCATCAAAGCCGCAAAACGTAACTACTTCTTATCTCAGACCTCCAAAAATCTAAACGATCCTAAAAAATTCTGGAAAACCATCAAATCTCTCTCAGGCACCCCCCAATCATCTGACCTCCCATCACAATTTCTTGTTGACTCTGTTCCTGTGTCAAATAAGCACGAGATCCTGAACTGTTTCAATAAACATTTTGTTGCTTCTAGTTCATTATTTGACACAGTTACAAATGGAAAATCAGCCACTTCATCTAATAATCAAACTTCTACAAATCAAATCCCTCCTACAAGTCAACCATCAGTTAATCACACCTTCTCTTTTTCTCCGTTCTCAGTCAGTGAGGTAAATAAACTGTTAAATGATCTTGATCCTAAAAAATCTGCAGGTCCAGATGAACTTCCACCTTATTTCTTAAGGCTGGCTGCTCATATCATCACAGTCCCTGTGACCCACATCTTTAATCTGTCCATAAGCCAAAACACCATTCCGGATGCTTGGAAAACAGCCTTTGTTCTTCCTTTGCTGAAGGGAGGTGACCCCACCTCACTGAACAATTATCGACCGATCTCTAAACTCTGCATCTTAGCCAAGGTTCTAGAAAAACTGATAAACTCTCAGATCAAAAATTATCTGGACTCATTTAACATCTTACCTCTTCATCAATCTGGTTTCAGGAAAAAACACAGCACAACAACTGCTTCTCTGAAGGTTCTGAATGATGTTGTTGAAGCATTGGATGCTAAGGACTATTGTGCTGCACTTTTCTTAGACCTGTCTAAAGCTTTTGACACTGTGGATCATAACATCCTGTGTCATAAGCTCTCAGAAATCGGTTTCTCTGATCACACCATCGGTTGGTTTTCTAACTATCTTTCCAATCGGAGGCAATGTGTTCAACATAACGGTACTTCTTCCAGCTATTTAACAGTTAAAAATGGTGTACCACAAGGCTCAGTTTTAGGACCAACCCTCTTTACAATCTACATAGCTAATGTAGGTCACTGCATCCCTGATGCATCCTTACATTTCTATGCTGATGATACAGTTGTTTACTGCCGAGCTAAAACAGTAGCTAAGGCTTTCCAGTTACTGCAATCCGCTTTTGACATCATCCAGTCAGATTTGTTCCATCTCAAACTTGTCCTAAATGCTGATAAAACAAAAGGGATGTTTTTTTCAAGTAGGAAGGCGGTTCCAGCAGATCTTCCTCTGATTTTATCCTCAAATGGTGTCCCTATTGAGTTTGTTGATTCCTATAAATATCTGGGTATACTGGTCGATTCACATCTCTCTTTTAAACTCCACGTGGAAAACCTAGTGAAGAAACTGAAAGTTAAACTGGGTTTCTTTTTCAGAAACAGATCATGTCTAACACTGAATGTTAGGAAACGCCTTGTATCTGTGACTTTCCTTCCCTCCATTGATTACGGTGACATTCTCTACATGAATGCTCCTACAAGCACCCTGCGGATGTTGGATGTTGTCTATCATGGTGCACTAAGATTCATAACTGGCTGTGATTATCGTACCCACCACTGCACCCTGTATTCACTGGTTAACTGGACATCATTAACCTCACGCAGACTCTTCCACTGGTACATTTTCATCTTTAAATCACTTCTTGGTCTGCTGCCCTCATACATCTCCTCCTACATGTCTTTGCGTGAGTGCAGCTACAGTGTGCGCTCTCAGGACATGATTACCTGCAGTGTTCCGTCAGTGAGGACTGAACTTGGAAAAAGGGCCTTCTCCTATTCCGCTCCTGCTTCATGGAATATCTTACAAAAAGATCTGAAGCTCTCGACCTTGACTTCTCTAAATGGTTTTAAGAATCTTTTGGAATCCTGGCAAAAACCAATGCAGATTTGTTCCTGTCTTTGATTTTATATGTCTACCTTATACAGGTAGTCCCCGACTTACGAGCGCTCTGACCTACGAGGTTCCGGACTTACGAGCTGGCGAATTTTTGGAAAAAACGCAAAAAATACAGAGTTTTTCTGTGTTTTTTCACCACAGTTCGTTAGCTAAACATGTGGACACACGTTTCCGATCATTTTTATGCACTCGTAAGCAGTTTTTCGATGAAAAACGAGTGTTTGTAGTCGCGCTAGCAAAACCGTTCCAACTTACGAGCGAAATTCCGGACTTACGAGACACGTGGCGGCCGTTCCAAGTTACGAATTTTCGCTTTACGAGCGCCTCGGAGGAACGGAACTCGCTCGTAAGTCGGGGACTACCTGTAATGTTTTGCTAGTTTTTTGATACTTTGTTAAAAAAAAAGTATTTCTCTCTTTTGTTTTTTTTCTCTCTTTTGTTTTCTATTGTTTACTGTTTATTGTTTAAGTTTAGTTTTAGCAGGTTGCTTTCGTAAATGAGCCATGAGGCTCAATAAGATTTACCTTACTAAATAAAGGTTGAATGAATGTAAAAAAAAAAATAAGTCACTTTGGCGCAGGGAATTATGGGATATCTGAACGTCGTAATGACGTAATGAGTTCAAATGCGGCCAGTGTTGTCAGGTGTACGATAATTATCGTATTTGTACGATAATTTTGCCCTCTGTACGATGTACGATCAATAATCCCGAAAAAGGCCAAAAATACGATAATTTGGCCTTTCTGTGAACGTGTAGTTGTGATCGGTTTCCATCAGCCTGTCGCAACTGTCTGTCGGAGTTTTTTTGTGAACCCTGAAGGCGTCTTGAAATTCCAGCCAATCGTGCTTTTCTAAATGTGACAGAAGAGTGACGTATATGCAGAACAACGACCATGATTGGCTGAAAAGTCCGCTGCACCCGCCCCATGCGTTAGAAAAAGCAGAGCCGTGTGACACGGTCTGGAAGAAGTGATGAAAATGATAGAACGTTTATATAAAGTTGAACGTTAAATTATAATAAATAAATATATTAAGAAAACATGACAGGAAAACTGGGACATTATTACTGATACAGGAAGACATTTACACAACATTCATAAGGTAAGATATACAAGGAAAGCAGGAAGAAACAGGAACTTACTCGCATTAGAACAGGACACACAGACCTTAATAAATCTCTTAAAATAATTGCAAAGCATGAAACAGGACTTTTTTGTGACATGTGCACCAGCAATTTCCCTGAAACGGTTCAACATGTCTTTATGGAATGTCCAGGGTATGAAACAAAGAATGCATTTCCAAAAATAAATAAATAAAATGAATATTAAATTTACAATTAGGGATTTTTGAATGTCCAGAGGACCAGACTTAGCTTTTTTAGATTTTTCTACCTGGATTATTGAGCATGCATCAGGGTACAATTAGGGATGTTTTTAGCAGTGATATCAGTAAAGTTAAAGGTTCAGTCTGCAGTTTCTGTAGAACATCAGCACTTAGAAAAAATTTCAACAAGCAAAGCATTCTGATCCCTCCCCCTCAGAGCCATATATGGCTCTGCCCCCTTGTGGTCTGTTAAAATTCAAATTCAAGCTCTGTTTTTATTGGCTGATTCAAATTCAAGCTCGGTTTTTATTGGCTGGTTACAAACTTTGTTTTTATTGGCTGGAAAATGGCGGGTCACTTTTTCTTTTTAGAAATGCTTATTTACCACCTGGAGAAGCAAGGGGACAATATTTTTTTTAAGTTTTTTTCAGAGATTACCTCTCTAACATCAATCTAGTGACAGAGTGAAGAAATATGTTAAAAATATATTGTTAGAAAAGTTACATATAGCAGCTTTAAAGATCAAGTTATTATTTCCTTGAAAATACAAACTTAATAGACAGAATTTAGTTGAGTTATTAAATTAGGTCTATGGTTCCCACCAGTACTGACGCCACAAAGCTGCGAGTGCCGGTTCGGACGCTATTCAACAACAGAGTGACTATAGTGCATACTTATTTTGTTTATGACGGGTGTATGATAATTTCTCTCAAAATACGATAATTTTAGGGCTCTAGTACGATAATCCTACATTTCGCACCTGGCAACACTGATTATGCGGCCTTCTTAGCACACAGTACAGTATATGAAATTTAATCACAACCTGCGTAAATATCTTCTCTGCTAAGTGTAAAACTGTTGTTTTATCCTTGATGACATTCGACATGACACCTCCAAGAGCATCATTAAGAAATAAAAACAGCTCCAACCATAGTTCTCTTTATTTTGTAATTTGGCCACCCTGACTGCTTTTCTGTTAGCATGCTAAGCTACAAACACAGACAACAGATTGTTGAAAAATTAAATCCATTAACTACCTAGAAAGTAGAAACCACAGCTTGCTAACATCTTCTGATGCTGAATGAAAACAACAAACCTGAACTCATTTTGTCTCCAACTCGACAGTTCCTCTTCGTAATCTGAGATTATTTCTTCAAAAAGACCCGATATTTCTCCACAGCTTCCTCCAGTCTGTTGGACCCGCTGTCTCCACGGTTTTACACCTCGGTGAAGTTACTTCTAGGTTGGATCTTCGACACATTCGCTCCGTGGATTCAGCGGTGTCTTCGTCCCGTTTCACACGCTGCGAGCAGCGACATCACGGCCAGAGCTGCTCCGCTGCTCCCCCTGAAAACAGAGGTTCACAGCACAAAGAAACTGTAGTTAGCTCCTCTACTGGTGTGGCCATCACAGCAGAGAGCTGACCAACTGTGTGTAAAACTTTTCTTACAACAATTTCAGACAATACTGTACTCTTTTTAACATATGATCGTATAGTGGTTTTAAAATTAACATGGATTTAATGTAATCTGGTTTTAACCCTATTTTAGCTTAACATCCTGGTTTTAACCCTATTTTATCTTAACATCCTTTTTCTCTTTTTTATTAGTTTTTATAAATGAAATAAGAAAATAGAAAAATAAATACAGACAGCGGTCAAAATGAAATATTAAATTATTCTACAGCGCCCTCTGATGGTTCACAAAAAAATAACAGTTCACGTTGTGTCATAAATGAAATAAGAAATTAGAAAATTAAAGACAGGCAGCCGTCAAAATGAAATATTAAATTGTCTTACAGCACCCTCTGGTGGTTCACAAAAAAATAGCAGTTAACGTTGTGTCGTCATGGCAACAACCAGCCGTTACTGTACAAGATATAACCGTTAACATAACGGACTTAACTCTGAACATTTTATATAACAAATTACCTGCAAAATGAGTGGTTCACAGCACAAAGAAACTGTAGTTAGCTCCTCTACTGGTGTGGCCATCTAGAGAAAGTAGCATTTATGAATTTATTCTCTTATGAGCAACTCATACAAAACCAAACTTGTATCAACAGTTTTCTATCAACGGTTATGTAGCAACACAATGTTGATGCATAACTTTGTATATTACAATAAACTGTATACTGTATTATGATAAATTTCACATTAGCTTTGTAGCATACTTAATGATACTTTTGTAAAATAACCGAACTGTATGACTTACCACAGCAGAGAGCTGACCAACTGTGGGGAACTTCCGGTTTTACGTCATATTTATAGCCAACCAGTAGAGGGCGCTTATAAACCACACACTGCAGGACAACTATAATACATATTTTAGCAAGAATTTCACTACAAAATAATCAAAGTGTTTATACCTGTTACATACACCCCCCTGAAATTCTGCTAAATATGAAGAGTAATTCCTCAGACCAAACAAAACAAATCAAAAAAATGGGTGTATAAAGGTAAAAGCAAACAAAAACTGTAATACCAGTGTGGTGGATGCTTCTACCACCACCACATCGTGTTAGTATTTATTTAATTATTATTTGATATATTTTCTGATGGGTGCACACTTTAGTTAATGTTTGTCTGAATGGTTTACTAACACTTGTTCTTCTGTTTTGAGGTGCTGCAAATGCAGAACAGCTGGAGGAGGAAGCCTGGAACATACCACTTTTCTAAAAGACTGAGGGGAGAGGGAACTTTATTTGTTAAACTTGGCTTTAGTTAGGTTTGACACTTTAATATTCACTTATTGTTTGTGTTAAGCTAGTTGAGTTTTGCTTTATTTGTTTCAAATGCTGTATTTAGTTAATTTGTATTTTCTGTTCCCTTTATTATGTTGTGCCTCCCTCATGTGGCAGAATTGGGTTACTCCGGCCCTATTTAAGCAGCCCTTTGTTCTTTGTTAGCAGGTCAGTTTTGTTAGAGTTCAGTTGACCTCATTTAAGTTGGGCCCAAATTTGTTATTTATCTTTTGATTAATTTTTCATTGACATTTGATTCTTTGTTAGCCATTTTTTGACCTATTAAATTGAAATTTTTGGCTGATTTTTGAACACCTTTGTCCTTATTTAAGTCTGGTCCCCTCACAGTTGGTGTCAGAAGTGGGATATTTTTTTAATTTTAGGAAAAGGTGCCAAAAAATGCCTGGAAGAGGAAGAGGACGACCAAGAGGAGGAGCCAGTGCTGAGCCAGATGAAAGTGAGGCTGTTGATGAAGGTGGAGCAGTTGGTGGAGTGCTTGACCTGGAAGAGGAAGGTGAGAGTGAACCAACATTAGCAGACTTGGCTATGCTTCTCAGAGCCCATATGGGGCAACAGAAGGCCAAGGAGGACTACTGGACCAGTGAAGCTGCTAAGAGAGAGAAGAAATTTGAGGAACTACAAAAACAGTTCAGCTTGTTGAAAAGGGAAACTCACCTCCAGACCACTCCCCCTGCTCCTCAGAACACTTTACCAGTGCGGCCTACACAACCAGCAGATCTTGGAGTAGCAGCTTCACCTCAACACAGTCAATCAGGTGACCTTAATGAACATTCACACGTTTTTTATGCACCAAAATTACAAAAACTTAGTGAAGAAGACGACATTGAACATTTTCTCATTACTTTTGAAAGAATGGCTTTTGCTTGCAGGTGGCCAAGAACTGACTGGGCTTTTCACTTAATACCACTGCTAACAGGCAAAGCTAGAAGTGCCTTTGTGCACATGGATGTTGATTTGTCTATGAACTATGATCAAGTCAAATTTGCTATTTTGCAGAAGTATGATATTAATGGTGAAACCTACAGGCAAAGAATGTTGCATTTTGTTTGGTGCAATTTTTTTCAAGGGTTGGCTTTCCTCAAGAAATACTAACTGATCAGGGCACTAATTTCATGTCCAAACTGCTTAAGGATGTGTATCAGTTGCTAGGAATTAAAGGACTGAGAACGATTATTGAGAAACTAGGCAAAGCAAAATATTTTACTACCATTGACCTGTCCAAAGGCTATTGGCATGTGCCACTCTCCCTCAGGTCCAAGGAGCTGACGGCGTTCAGAACACCATGGGGCCTTTACCACTTTAGAGTGATGCCATTTGGACTTCATGGGGCTCCTGCCACC
>JBBPBX010078517.1:0-16607 GCA_038048925.1 Garcialebias charrua
AAGAAGGAGAACAACTGTAGAGAGACTGCTGCCTTGATCTTCTCTCGTAAATGAGCTACATGGTTTGAGCAACAGGAAGTGATGTTTACATTTCAGAATAAAATACTTTTTTATTTATTTATTTCTTGTATTGCGTTTGTAGGCGTAGTCATAGTCATAAATATAATAGTTTAGTCATAGAATAGTCATAAATGATAGTTTGACAGCATTTTTGTACAAATAAATCCGTATAAAGCTAGGATTAGTCCGCCCGTGGTGATTTCATTTTGTAAATACAGATGTTGTGCTCGTTCCTTTTCCTGTTGGTGAGACGTAATCTTCAAAAGTTGACTGCGGAGCAGCTCCGGTGTCCGGCAGAAATAGAAACATTTCTAATTTTGACGGAGTGCCGTCCGCTCGCCGCAGCTCACCGCCGCCGTGTGGAGCCAGTGTAAATTCTGTCATTGATTATAAAGGGTGCGTATTTGCTGCGGAGGTCGGACCGGAGCGGGGCGGAGCCGTAACGCATGCAGTGTAAAGTCGGGGTCAGACAGTCAGGAAGAGAGTTCCACAGGCGGGGGGCAGCCACACTGAAAGCCCGGTCTCCCATGGTCCTTAATTTGGTTCTCGGAATGTGAAGGAGATTACTGTTCTGTGACCGCAGCGAACGGGTGGATGAGTATGGAATAAGAATATCCTTCAGATAATCTGGTGAAGTTCCGTGTAAGCATTGATGTGTAATGAGAGCAGTTTTGTACTGAATTCTGTAGGCGACAGGAAGCCAATGAAGGTTATGGAGAATGGGCGTAATATGTTCAAATTTACGAACTCTCAACAAGATCCTTGCTGCACTGTTTTGAATATATTGAAGTTTCTGAAGGTTTTTGCCAGGGATTCCAATAAACAGGGAGTTGCAGTAGTTGTTATGAAATAAAACATATTTTTGTCTTAGTGTCTTCATTCCTCCTGAAGGAGTTTTCAAACGGTGTTCAATGAATGTCTCTCTCTTGTCCTGCGTGTCAGAAAGCATTAGAACTGTTCTGGCCTCTGAGTGGCTTGGGGGCCTGGTGCCTCTCTGTCTGTCAGTTTTATGACTTGCAGATATATGGCTGTGAAGAAATCCACTGAAAAGTCCCCTGAAAGCCACTTACTCTTGCCCTGCATGTTTGTTCAGTTAGAAAGTAACAAGAACAGCTCTAAATCTATGTGTGTAGTGTATGATATTTAATGTAATTTAATGTCCAGTTACACTAATTGGTCACTTAGTGGTCTACTAGAGTGTATGTGTTTATAAGTACTCAGCAATAAATGTACATTTATTTTAGTCATCGATGTGTCGGTGCCCTTCCCCATCTCAAACCTGTGGAGACCAGAGACAGAAGCTTCTGGCAGTTAAGGAGAGGCAACAGTCTTTAAAGCAGAAACTTCTCTTATTGGTTAAGGTAGGCAACGCCCTGTAAAGTAAAATCATACACTCTCAGGTATTAAACTCATAATTAAACTCCTGTATTAAACTTTTCACCTCATGCACTCCAAATGACTTTGTGCAGCTTGTGACCATCTTAAATCTGCTGACTCTGTGCATCTTTGTGACCATCTGTGTGAAACCAACCATTTGTTCCTCATTTTAATGTCATGTTCCTCATTTTATCCGCTGACTGAAATGTGACCTTCTCGTTTTTAGTCTAAAAACACTTGCATTATGAAGAAAGTGATGAATGCTCATTTTCCATGTGCTATCAGCAGTTTCCACCTTGTGACAGATGAGCACCTCCTCGTTCAACTCATTGTACCACCCTGTTCCTCCCTAAAGTTTGTTCCTCCTGCGCGAGGGTTTTTAACCATGCTGTGTTACACCTTGAGCTCAGAGCAGACCCAGACAGCTTCCGTGCCTGTATTGTTTTCTGTTCTCAATCTTGGCCAAGATTCATTAAATCTTTTAAACTTGAACTTCATTTGGACAGCCTTGCCTCGTTATTCAGAAGTTTATTCCACAATTTGGCGTCACGAGACAGGATATTGCGTGTGACTGGACCACCTGCTGGAGACGACCGAACGGGACTCCGGAACCGTGGGTCTCTTAGACCTGCTCCTCTTCCTCGAGTAGACTTCAGAGACGAAAAGGACGTTTCGGTCCTCACAGCGGGAGAGCCAGCATCGACAATATTCAACGAACCAACGAGGAAGGCTGGGAGGTAAAGTAAAAATCTCCTTTCAAGTTTGAAAGATTTAAGCCGGGGTAAAACTAATACGAGGCGCGTTCAAGGACCGTAGGAAAGTTGAGCGCAAGAAGCACGAAAAACGCTGTGAACGTTTATTTTTTTTAACGTAAGAACACGTAAATCGTTGTGAGCGCAAGAAACGTAAAGCGTTGTGAGCGTTTATTTTTAAGAACGCAAGAACACGTTAAAATTGTGAGCACTCGATAGTGCAAGAACAATTTTCGCGTTAAACTCTTAACGCAGGAAGGTCCGCCCGAAAATCAAGCACGTAGATAATTCAAATGTAGAAATACGTTAATAAATTACCGCCAATCGTGCCGCACGTAGGTTGTTAGGAGGTAGAAATACCTTAAATACTGCCGCAAATCGTGCCACAGCAGAAGTAAATTAGGGGAAGCGCTCAATAAAAAATAAAATAAAATAAAAAGCGAAAAATAACAAATAAAAATAGATAAACCTGTGTAGTTACACTCGTTTTGAAATAAAATAAAATAATTAGACGAATAAGCTGGTTATACATACCACCCTGAACACGCCCGATCTCGTCTGATCTCAAAAGCTAAGCAGGGTCGGGCCTGGTTAGTACTTGGATGGGAGACTGCCTGGTTTTAAACAATAAACTCATTCAAAATTAAATTAGGCAAACAACCTGTTTTTCAAACAGGTAAAATTAACTGAAATATTAAATAAATATAGATAACAAATAGAACTAAATAGATATAGTAAAAAAGTAAATAAAACAGACATTTAAATCAAATAAAAATAATAAAAAATAAAAAAAATAAAAAATGGTGATGAGAGAACTAAGATTGGAACAACGTTGTCTCTTAAATTAAGAGCTAATTGTCTACACTAGTGGTCGTGTTTATTTGTGATTCTGGTTTCTTGTTTGTTGGTGGCGTGGGCTAGACAACAAGGTGATTCAGGTCTGTTTGTTCTGTTGGTTCGACTATCAGAGCATAACTTGAGCGTCCACTGCTATGTGGACTTAACAGTTGTGTGAGGAGCTGAAATTGTTTCTGTTTTGTTTGTGACTCAGATGTCTGTTTGTTTTATCGAGATTTTAAACTTTAGAGAGAATTGTGGCACTCCAGATGAGCGAACAGCTGCGTGTGTGTGTGCGGCTGTTCCTGCATGTGAAAAGAACAGCTGTTTTGTGTGAGTGAAGGGCTGCTAGGGTGAGATAATGCTTATGCCTCGTGTGTGTGTGTGCAAGTGTGAGTGCATGTATAACAGAGAAGTATGAGCTGACTTTGTGGTTTTGAAACCTGACAGGTACAGATCACAAAGCTGGTAAGTATGGTATATTTAATGTTCATGAGAAGCAATCTGAAATCTGAAACTAGAAATAAACCCAAAGAAGCATAATCTGAAATATCTGAAACAATCTGAAATGTTAAAACATCTGAAATAAGCAGAAAATAAGCTAAATAAAGTGGAAATCATCTGAAAAAGCTTTAATTGGTCAAAACCAGCTGAACAATAGCTAAAACAAGAGCATGGTCTTGCTAAATTAGGCTGAAAAAGTTGGATTAAAAAATGTAGAATTAGCTAAAAAAAGGCTATACAGAAATTCGTAAGTTAAATACCTTTTAATACCATCACAGTATTTTTGGTGCCATCGCGGCACTGAGCTGTGGCCGTGGCGGCCAACTCTTGTGCTTTAGTTCAGAGCAACTAATTGTAAAGTAATAGATTACTGAGACTTTCTTCCTAAACTTTGCAAAACTACTTTTTAAAATAACGCTGACGTGACCATTAAAGTGCATTTATTAAGAAAACATTATAATTTTAAGCTAACTAGAAAAATATTGTTGTGTAGGTTTAAAAATTAATACCCCATCAGATGGCGTTTATTACCTTTTAATAATTTTTAATGGCTGTACTTTGTGTTGATTTTATTTACTACCTTTTAAACCTCTTACAACCCTGCAGATACCCTGTGAAATTAGCATAAAACAGCTGAATAAAGCTCAAAAGAGCACAAAGCAGTTGAAGAAACAGCTGAAATTAGCTGAAAGTAGCTGAATTAATGAAAAAGTGTACAAGGAAGGTGACTGTTTAAACTTTATTAAAAACTTAGTAAATCAAACACTATAAATATGGTGCCTGGATAACACATCTTAAACAAATTAGCAAACATCTCTTTTAAAATCTGACAATAGCTTCGGTTTCTATAAGTTCAACTAAGATGAAAAAACTTTGACACTTGTAAATAAAGAAAATTAAAATGTATTCTTGTCAAATAAACTTTTTAACTACACTTTATAATCCTATAAACTATCATACATAAGAAATGTTTTTAAATGGTGAGAGCTGTTTGAACTGATGTAAATATCCATCAATATTAAAAGATGTCACTGGTATAGCTTAGCCACACACACCAAAACAGTTAACCCTTCGGAAAACAAAAAACAAACAAAAATATATATATATAATATAATAATAATAAACAGAACAGTTCCTTTCTCTGCTGGCTGCATGGAAATGCTACACTTTCAGTACATATTTGCAGAGTCATCTTGGTTGTTTTGCAGTGTTATCAGATGCTGCACACCCGTTCTTGAGCTGCAGCTATATGGCGCCGCAGATGACAGCTGAAAAATGTTATGAGGCTTTAATACACTACAACATAGCTCTTTTTATGCATGATTCCCCACAGGTGTAAAATTTGACCTGCAACATTTTATTAATTTATTTAGGCAGCACCATGCAAGAAGGGTAATTGCTTAAAGGATTAATTTTAGGTACGTTTTGATAAATTAAGAAGATTATGGCTTTAATTATAAAAGTTGCAGGTCTCAATCCTCACCAAATGTCTCATTTTGATATTAAAAAAGAGACCACTGAGTGATCCTCACTGACAGGCGGTGAGTCAAAAACAAATATTCTAAGAAAAAGAAAAATCAGGACATTGTTATAATAGAAGATTTTAGGGAATTTGGCTTTGATCTTGATTTTAGGATTAAAATGAATGTTTCCACTCTTAATGTAACTTAGAGGTTTTCTTTTAAAAATCCGTTGTGCAAACCTGATGCGGGATGACTCTGTTGAAGGTAAATGCTGAGGCCCCAAAATAGAACTTGTTAATTGTTGATTATTTTTGAACCTGGCTTTTAATATTTACATTATATTTCTATTTTTTCCTTCTCAACAGCGTGTGAGAAGACCGAGTTTGTGGAAAAGGGGGTGAGTCTGGCTGATCCCACAACCTTTGAACAGAACACATAATTTGTACAGATAAACCTCCACTAAGCTAGAACTCTGCCAAAAATACATACAGCATCTGTT
This sequence comes from Garcialebias charrua, assembly GCA_038048925.1. Lineage (NCBI taxonomy): Eukaryota > Metazoa > Chordata > Actinopteri > Cyprinodontiformes > Rivulidae > Garcialebias > Garcialebias charrua. The sequence continues at coordinate 5,493 of JBBPBX010078517.1, forward strand.
TTTTATCACTGCGACTGTGGTTATCGGTTTGATTGAATTGGATTTGATGTGTAAAGTTGACACTAAAACTGGTACTGTGACTTTCTAAGAACACCACTAATGCTATAACAAGCGGCACTGCTCGATGAACTCAAGGTGCTGAACACCAGTACAACTGAAACAACCGCAAAGAACTGTCACTGAATGAAGGCTACAAACAAAAACTGTCAAAGACCTGTCAGAGAACTATCAAAGAACTGTCTGCCAAGTAAAGCCAGCAACAAACTGCCAAACTTGAACTTTAATAAAGTCCAGATTTGGGGAGCCTGGACGGAACAAAGCAGCAGAATTTGCAGGATGGCGTGAGCAGACAGCAGAGTGTGACTCTGAACATGCAGCACTGAAGCTGGAGAAGATCAGCACAGCAGAACAACCACCTGCTACGTTCACGGAACAAAGCTGCATCACTGGAGGCTGGAGCCAACACAGGCTGAACAAGGTCTCACAAACAGAGCGAGCACCATCTACAGCAGTCCAGTGGAGGTGTCGACCTAACATCTGATCTGATTGGTTCATCCGTTGACAGTGTTGTGATCAAAATTACAGTTTGCTTTGATAAAAATTGCTAAATGAAACACATAGGCACACTTTAGGATGTGCATGTTACATTTTGACGTGCATGTCTCATGATTCTTAGTGTAACACTGATACAAGGGGGTCAGCTTGTTTACTTGTCCTTGTTCCAGAAGACTCTGAGATTAACAGTTTAGATGCATTTTCGTGGGTCTGGTTTGCTACAAGGGATGAAATTTATGGTTAATTTTATAGAAGGAAATTGTATAAGAACTTGTTTCATATATAGCTTTATGCTTTCAAAATCTAGATTGAACATTTGCAGTAGGCCTGTTACAACTACATAATTTTTATTTTATTTTATATTTCTGAAACCAACACTCAGACTGTGTGTTAGTAAATTATAGCAACACTATCTTTCCAACTTAAATGAAACAGAAAAATTGTTTCAAAAGGGGGGGAGATTGAGAACTATTCTAAAACTATTCTTAAATATAACTCATTAAAAATGGAGGATGAGAACTAGTCTAAATAAATAAATAAAGAGAGCTCATAAAAATATACAATGATTAGATCATTAGTTATAAAAATAAAATAACTTCTTAGGTTTTATATTCAAAACAAACAAACAACAACAACAACAAAAAAGGTCCAATCATAAAACTGAGGAGTTTAATAGACCAGTTAAGATAACCGCATTGACATTTATACACTGTTTCAGGAAAAAGTTGGAGAAATCAGAAGCCTACAAACGATATGGCTCTGTATATATCTGTGTATCAAAGACAAGTAAAATTGGTGCTCTTAATAACGATTGTATTTTTCTTTCATTCTTTGGAATGTGTACAGAAAAAAAAAAAGGTTCCAGAGGCTTTGCAGGTCTAAAGGGGGACGCCCCTGGGCCAGCAAAGCCAAAACACAGACCCTATGTGGATCTGGTCACGGGTCAAGGAAAATGTGGTGGATCTGCGTTCTTAAAAGCATTTGATTTGATTTGATCTGACCTGACTAGACTTGACTGGACTGAAATAAATTAATTGAGCTTTCATGTATAGAGTATTTTACCACATTTTTACTACTGATGTGCACGTTCAATAGTCTTGAACTTTTCCTTTTGTTTTACCTCAACAGATCTCTGGAGGAGAGTTGAATAAACTAACTGATTTTGACTTCTTTTTATTTATTTATTTATTTATTTTTTTAAATTTTCTTCCAGCTCCATTTGGCATCAGACTCAATGTTTAATGCAATACTGTATTGTGTTGTTTTGAGGACAGGGTGATCAATGGACCTCATCAGGCGGTTGAAACCCTCTGGACATCAGATGTTGTCAACCAACGATTCTTCAAGCCACATGTGACTCGAGCTCTCCCTGGTGGCATAACCTGAAAACTGCTGGCACTGGATCTATAAAATATCTCCTAACTTGTGTTTTACACCATTTTTAGTTTTTAAATGCTTTAAATTGATTTAAATTGCTATTAAGTATTGGTCTGGATATTTTATCATACTGTTAACAATAGGAAATATGGATAAATGCCTGTAGCCACATCTTAAAATTTTACTGATATTTTCTCTCTCTCTCTCTTTCAGTTGGTGACAACGCGACGGACCGATGCCTCTGAGATGGACCTGAATCGTCCAACCAATTCGTAGTCATTGTTAAAATGCATGCCAACGAGTTGTGGCCTTTTTAAGATGGAGGCATCCACTGTGCGCTTTGTGACCAACTGACGGAGAACTACATTTTTAGACATTGTATTGTGTTTAGCTAAGTTGTGATATATTTACTTTATTAATGCCTCATTTGATCATTTGCGCATGCGGAGACGAGCTAAGCATAACCTCAGCCCATTTGAAATCCTTTTTGCGGCTCCACCCAACATGGGTGTGGGACCAATCTCAACTATTGATCTAAAACATTGTGATCACGACATGCTGACATATTGCATTAATCTGACTAACCACCTCAAATCCATCAGAGAGCAAGGTCAGGGAGGGCTACCCAGCCCAACTCAGGTAAAGTTACACAACATAACTCCTGGAGACTGTGTTATGGTTAAATCTTTCAGGAGGAAACACTGGAACTCGCCCAGGTGGACGGGACCCTATCAGGTGTTGCTCGTGACCCACACGGCCGTGAAAGTAGCTGAGAGGGCTACTTGGATCCACGCCGCCCACTGCAAGCCATTCCGAGGTACCAGGTCACCAACAGAGGACCCACTGGCAGGATTCCCTCCTTCCAAGAGGAGCAACGCGCCAGAGCTTTAGAGGCTGGGTGCCAACGAGGGATCTACGCGCCTCAGGAGACACTGCTTTAGAAGAACTCCTGACAACGACAGAAAAGATAAGACAATGCTCGATACACGCATCCCACGCACAATTTTAAAACAACATGTTTCGCCTAGAACATGCACTGGGATGAAAGAGTTGCTTTGCTATACTCTAGTCATTGTGGGACTGACACTGATAGGTCTCATGACATGGTACCTGCATCCTGAAAATGTGAGCCAACTCAATCCAGCTAAGAGAGAGCTCAAACAGAGTCCTGGTCGAAGGGACTACAATGGTAACCCCGTCTTCATAGTTCCATATGTCAACGGTACAACTTCAACAATAACTTTACCTGTTTGCAAATTGTTTGACTGCTCAGATGAAAGAATCAGAAAAGCCGAGCCTACCTCGTTTAGACTTTTTAGATCTCGTAGTAAGCATAGTGCAGATTTGTGCTTTCAGACAGCTCCCAGAGGCTCATGTATATCACGGCTACCATTTTCTGAATTAAAGAGACATGTCTCCTTAATGTTTATTTTTTCCTTTTTGTTTTATTGATGTAGTCAAGTAAAAATCAACACATGAAAGTCAAATCAACATTTTATCCTGATTAAATTACATATCATTTGTTCATTTATTTTCTTTTGTACTTTAATCCTCAATTGTTCTGTTTTCAATTGTTTTTGAACATGACTGTTGCTTGCCACATTATTTGCAGGTCTTTAACCTGCACAAAAACAGCTACTTGCTAATTCTATCTCTAGTTAATGATGGTTGCATGGAAAGTCTATTAGACACATGTAATTTGATGTTTTATTTTGAGAGTCTCATACTTTTTTCTTCTTTTATAGATCAACTGAATGTAAGGATGATATGGACACCAGATTTGGTCACCGCTGTGGGGCCAGGGTGTTGTGCAGCTTTTTCCCTCAAGCACCTCTACACCGTTGCCACCGGGGTTTTCCTGCACAAGTTCACATCATCCAGTTAGGCCTGGGGAGGCATAACATATGATTTAATAATACTGTGATTTCATTACCTTTAAGATTGATTGATAATTTTGATTTTGGTTTTGCTTGTATTAAAAATGTTCATTTTGCTGTTGTTGTGAATTGCATTATCTTAGTTGTTCCTGACGGAACATAAGGAGGGAATTGTAAAGTAAAATCATACACTCTCAGGTATTAAACTCATAATTAAACTCCTGTATTAAACTTTTCACCTCATGCACTCCAAATGACTTTGTGCAGCTTGTGACCATCTTAAATCTGCTGACTCTGTGCATCTTTGTGACCATCTGTGTGAAACCAACCATTTGTTCCTCATTTTAATGTCATGTTCCTCATTTTATCCGCTGACTGAAATGTGACCTTCTCGTTTTTAGTCTAAAAACACTTGCATTATGAAGAAAGTGATGAATGCTCATTTTCCATGTGCTATCAGCAGTTTCCACCTTGTGACAGATGAGCACCTCCTCGTTCAACTCATTGTACCACCCTGTTCCTCCCTAAAGTTTGTTCCTCCTGCGCGAGGGTTTTTAACCATGCTGTGTTACACCTTGAGCTCAGAGCAGACCCAGACAGCTTCCGTGCCTGTATTGTTTTCTGTTCTCAATCTTGGCCAAGATTCATTAAATCTTTTAAACTTGAACTTCATTTGGACAGCCTTGCCTCGTTATTCAGAAGTTTATTCCACAGCCCTACAAAAGAATAAAAGCATGAGTTTTTCCTCCTCCATCAGTTAACGCAAGGAGCAGGCCATGGGGAAAAACAGTCCATCAGGTCGTATGCGGTGTCTCCATTGAAATGCGCATTTCAATGTGTTTTCTCTCTCTTTTTTCTCTCTCTCTTACTTCTTTCTCCCTATCTCACTCTCTCATTCTCTGCCTATTTATTTGTGATTATATAAAATGGCTTTATAAGATAACAAATGTATTCTGTGACTTTTAAAGGGGACCACACATGCAAAATTCACTTCTTTTTTTTTACTCTTTGGGCTATCCAGACCCTTTTCAATCAATTTTATACACAAAATAATGCTTAGATAATGAAATATCCCCTTTCTAATTCTGCCAAATTTCACTTCCGTTCAAAACAGGCTGTTTATGATAATGAGCTCGGAAGTGCACGCCCTTCTAATATCTATTTACATAAACTCCGCCCTCCAAAGGGTCACGTTAGCATTTAACTCTAGAAATGGCTACCGCTAGCAGCTTTGTCGTACAGCCGTATATATTTGACCCTGAGTCAGACCCAGAGGCTGAAGACGATGATCAACCTGCACAACCATTAAGGATGCAGCAAGCGTTGTCTGAATGGTAATTCATGTTTAGACTAAAAACTCATGTTATCAACATTGCAAAACGAAATTACTGTAATGCTATTTGTGTGACACTATTATTTTATTTGCAACGTTATATTGGCCATCTAACAATACAGTTGCTTATAAATTGACAATGAGGTACTTTATGTGTTGTTACATTTAATTGTTTTTGTAATATTACTTTTGATTATCTCTAAAATAATTTAATTTTCCTTTTAAATTTATCATTTATGTTAAAAAATAAATGTATACTTGTTATCTAATGTGTTTTTGTATTTGTTATGACATAAGTTATTTTAAATATCACATTTAACATTATACTGGATAGCAAAAAGTCATTTGTTATTGAAAATGCCATTTTTTTCTATCAAATTTATTATATTTCTTTAAAATATTATTTATCAAAGAAACTTATTTTTCTCATCAAATAAACTTACAATACTTACATCACCTTTATTATATCTAGGTGTTTTTGTGGTAAATGTGGGACCATGCCAACTGAAGTTGAAAATGTATGCTGTCAGGAGATTAACCAGGTAATGTTGATACAAAATTTATATAATTTAATGACCATTAAGTACAATAACAACACAATAGTTCTAACATACTGAAATTATGATATTCAATACAGGTTACACGGCGACTGCAGCAGTTGGATGAACCACCTCCGTGCATCACTCTTCATCCTGGTTTAGACCCTGTGTGCCTGAATGTCTATTCTCTACAAAATGCCTTCAACGTATGGAGAGCAGATTATGGGGGCTTAAATGTAACAGGAATAGAAAAGTAAGTTTTATGACATTGCATTTCTTATAAAAACATTGATGTTGTATTTAATGAGGCAAATCCCGTTGAAGTAATTACATTACAGTATTTTCAAGTTTCAATAGTGCCTCTAGGGCAACATTTTTTACTTTTTTCTACACAACAAAGATTTCAATCTTTCTCAATTTTTATGGGCATAGAACAATTATTGTCTAGCATAATAGTATTCTAAAATGCAACAAATAAAACACCACATTTTTCCAAAATACACTTTTTATTACACAAAATAATTTTTTTCTTTCAGTCGTTATAGGTTTATGGCATACAGAAGCTTTGTCAGCTGGTGCTGGGGATATTTGGGATTCAGGATCAGAGTTGTCCTCCCCTCGTGTGTGGTCCTGCGGATTCGCCTTGAGTTTCCAGACCGCCAAGGAGAGTATGTTGGCTTCCGCCTGCCTCCGATCGACTGAAACGTGACACGAACTTACTGATCACCTCTTCCTTTTCTGGATGTTCGTACTCAGCAGACAGTTCTGGAGGGACTTGTATTTTGAGCATCTCCACACGATATGGTTCTGGGTTTTCAAAGACTGGTCCCATAATCAGAAACAGCAAGTCATCAACATAACCTGTGTATAAAGAAAACAGTCAGTTCACTCATGTTGTACATACTTTGTGTCATTTAAAAAAATATATATTTTTCATAAAAAGTGTCCAAGTTCTAAAATAAAAATATTTTTATACCCTTACCAAACGTTGCTTCTGTTTTTATGGGCTTTACTCTGCACTCGCCCTTCTTGGACTTGGGGAAATGTCTCCGATAACGCGGATCACCTGAGGATGTTGTTGCCTGCTCTCGTCCTGCATTTTCATTGAAATGAAGCGCTGCCAGGTAGAGTCTGTATAAGAACAAAATTAACAAAAATGTGACAAAATATATTCAGAGTAAAATATTAAAAAATAAAAATATTTACCTGCAAAGCATTCCAAGGAAAGTGTAGACCACATTTTTAGGAGCAAATCTCAAGATCACGCTGTGAAAAGATTCCAATGCAGATGTCTGGTGGTGTGGGCTGAGTTTGGCAACATCCTTTAGGACCCTTTTTGTACTGACCAGTTTCTCCAGCTGGTAAAATGTAGGAGTTGCTGAAAAAAACAATAGCAGTACTGTGATAAAATTTAATTCAAAATTTTACATTTTCAGTTTTTTTGATAAAGATACCTGCTTTGAGCCATTTTTTCTTGTCTTTGCTTTTTCGAACTGGATGAAGACAGGTGGGGAACTCAGGGTCCTCGTGTACATGGACATCCCGAACATGGTTTAGAATTGATGTCCATTTCGCCACCCTCTCTGGTCCGGTTTGGGATGTTGCTGCAGTCCAGTATATGTGATTTTTAATGGCTGGTAACCACTTCTTCAGTTCCTCGAATTTTTTTTTCTTACTTATCTTGTCTAGCTTCTTCGAAATTCCTATATAAGAAAATACAATTTTATCTAGATCTCTTCATCTACAATTTTTATTTTCAGTTTTTTTTTTTTTTTTTTTTATTATTAAACAGTTTACACAATGTATATGTATTGTTATCAAAACAATGGTACCTTTCTCCATGTGCCAGACATCGTAAAACTGATTGATTTGGCTTTCCCTGAGAAATTTCTGAATCTGTGGATGTCTGTCAGTGACTATGCAGTCAATAGTCAATTTGTGCTCTTCCAATAGTGCAAGGCTTCTCTTCAGACCCTCCTTCTCCATATTAGTGCTGCCACCAACTTCATTGCTCTGAAAGAACACCAGTATGTTAAAAAGCATTACCACATGCTAGTCCATGCATTTTAAATCTCCCTACAGAGACATTAATTTGTACTCACTTGAACTAATTGAATATCGATGACGGTGTTGGTTCTCATGTTCATCATTGTATAGCTTCCAAACTTTGCAGAATGACCTAAAAGTATACAAATGGAGTTAAACTGTTAGAACACTTCATGACATATTAAGCTGCACTATGTAACTTTGTAGTGCAGTCTGTAACTTTTCTAACATATTTCTTCACTCTGTCACCATCTACTGACAGACTGGTGTTAGACAAAGTAATCTCTGAAAAAAACTATAGTCCCCTTGCTTCTCTATCAGCATTTATAAAAACACAGAGTGAACCGCCGTTAACCAGCAAATGAAAACAGAGATTGAATTTTAATTTCAGCAGAGCAAGGGGGCAGAGCCATATATGTCTCGGAGGGGGAGGGATCAGAATGCTTTGCCTGTTGAAAATATTTTCAAGTTCTGTGCTCTACAGTAAGTTACACATCCATCCATCCATCCATCCATCCATTTTCTTCCGCTTATCCGGGGTCGGGTCGCGGGGGTAGCAGCCTAAGTAGGGAGGCCCAGACTTCCCTCTCTCCAGCCACTTGGAGCAGCTCCTCTGGGGGAATCCCAAGGCGTTCCCAGGCCAGCAGAGAAACATAGTCCCTCCAGCGTGTCCTGGGTCTTCCTCTGGGTCTCCTCCCGGTGGGACATGCCCGGAACACCTCACCAGGGAGGCGTCCAGGAGGCATCCTAACCAGATGCCCAAGCCACCTCAACTGGCTCCTCTCGATGTGGAGAAGCAGCGGCTCTACTCTGAGTCCCTCCCGGATGACTGAGCTTCTCACCCTATCTCTAAGGGAGAGTCCAGACACCCTGCGGAGAAAACTCATGCGGCTGAAAGTTACACATAGCACCTTTAATTAGTATATAACTAACCTGGAGAGTCTGCTCTCATGTCACCACCAAGGATGACATTTTCCTTGCTGAGGTGGAGCAGCATGTCATTCTGGGATGCCTTCCATTTGCTGATAATAGCAGGTTCTATATAAGTTCTTGCGTGTCGACGAAAAGTTTCGTAAACAAAGAGTTGTAGGTGCAAAGCCCTGAAGACCTGATGGCACACACACACACACACACACACAAAAAAAAATCAGTCAATTTTATAAACTGACACAAGATTATGATATTTAAATTCTGATTAGATTTCAAAAGTATGAAAATTTGAAATACCTTTTGTATTGTTATAAATGATGCTCCAGAGAGATATACTGCAGCTGAGAGTTGAAGATTTCCTGCTGGAGTGCTACGTAGTAGTGGCTGGCTGTTCCAGGTCCTACTGTACTCACAGTGTGGGCAGTTCTGCACCACGGAGATGAATGTGCCGCGTTGTCGCTTGTTAACGGTACATGTGTGCTTGCACACAGGACACGCCTTGAACAACTCTAAAAGGTTGGTCTCATACACAATATATTTTTTTTCATTGTGTATTGTAGTTGGTGTGATGTTTCTGAAAATAAAAATTTAAAAGACATTTACATTTGAATTGATATACATTATATAAATTCAATAAACAGATAATCATCTACTCACGACATGTCTGCAGATGTGGTTAAATCAGTGATAGATTCATCAGCATCATAGGTGGGGTCCAGCTCTTCAGGAATGAACATTGAGCTAGTGCCCTCAAGTTCCACTTCCATGTGCTCTTCCAGACCAGTCTTTATGGGAGTAGACGTGACGACAGTGTGATGTGCAGAGAAGGGGATTTTTGGCATGCCAACACAAGTGTCACTGGTTATCACTGTAGTGTTGACACCTGGTGAGATATAGAAAAAGACAAAAACTCACCCTCTAAGAAGCGGGCTAAAATAGTTATTCTATTAAAAAAGGTATGATGATAAACACTAATGGGTGTCTTATATACGCGTTACTTGTGCACAGTATGTTGAGCTTAATTTAAATCTTTATATGTGTTGAATATTATTATACACAAAACAGTCACACACACAAACACACACAATTTTAGTAGAACATGTTATATTTACATGTATATGTCTATCTGATATGCATATATACATTTATATGCATATATGTATATACACTGTACAGTACATGAATATGCATTTATGATATGCTTATATACATGTATATATGTATATTTGTGTGTATGTATATGACATAGATATCAATTATATAAATAATGCAGGGATTGTTAAGTATGACTTCAATATTATTAGTCACAGTTTTTTAATTTATAGTTTTCTTTCATTCAGCTAATTTTAATTTCATCTTAGTCCACCTATCATGAGAGGAGTTTTGTAAATACTCTGTCCATTTATCTTTCCTTTATGTGAGATGGATACTTGGGCCAAAAACAAACAATCATGTAATGTTTATTGGTTTACATGTGACAGCAGCTATCATCAAAATGTAGAATTTCCTCTAAATATAAGTATAAATGATCTCTTACAGATGTCATGTGAACACGTCCAGAGTCAGGAGATCGCAGGTAGCCAGAAGCACGATCAACTTCCTTTAAACACGAATACCAAGGTACATTTTAGTTCTTGTGTTCCTAAACAGAATTACTTGCTACGTGTGGTTTCATCAACCTTAATGTTCAATTAGGTGTGTATAGGAGTGTACTATGGTTTTTATGGACAGTTGTTTGTTTGGACAGTCAGACGCTATAAACAATCAGACAATCAATCAGATAACAGCTCATTACTGTCCTGACAAAACACTGTCCTTAAAAACCACAAAACAGTCACACATACAAACACACACAACTTCAGTTGAACATGTTATATTTACATGTATATGTCTATCTGTACATTATATGTATATGCATATATATACATGTATATGTTTATGCATATATACATCTATATGTTTATGCATATGTACATATATGCATATTCTTGTATATATACATATATGCATTTACATGTTTAAATGCATTTGCATATACAGTACATGTATATATGCACTTACATATACATGTATATATGCACTTACACATACATGTAAATAGGCACTTACATATACGTGTAATAGGCATGTAAATATAACATGTTCAACTCAAATTGTGTGTGTTTGTGTGTGTGACTGTTTTGTGGTTTCTAAGGACAGTGTTTTGTCAGGACAGTAATGAGCTGTTATCTGATTGTCTGATTACTGTATAGCGTATTGCTGTCCTGACAAAACACTGTCCTTAAAAACCACAAAACAGTCACACACACAAACACACACAACTTCAGTTGAACATGTTATATTTACATGTATATGTCTATCTGTACATTATACGTATATGCATATATATACATGTATATGTTTATGCATATATACATCTATATGTTTATGCATATGTACATATATGCATATTCTTGTA
>JBBPBX010078518.1:0-16607 GCA_038048925.1 Garcialebias charrua
TGAAGAGCAGAAGAGAACCTGGCTCCATGACTCTGTGGCAAAAGTTGTTGACACATTTCTGACATCAGCAGATACACTTGAGCTGTCGGCTGCAGTGACTGAAGCAGCAAGTACACCACAACACACTGGAAAGGAGAAGCTTCCTTGCCGTCAGCCTGGTTGTAGTAGAGTGTACATCAACAAAAAGAGCAGAGAGAACCATGAAAACAAAGTTCACCATCTTGTCATGCCATCTGTGCCACCTGCTGAGACTGCTTCCTTTAGTGTGGCAGACCACAAAAAGCAACACACTGAGGCCAGGCTTTTCTTTGGATTTCTGCTATGGGACATGTTGGATGCAGTAAAAGAGGGAGATGGGGAGCGTTTGATTAGGCTTTATAAGGTGGCACTGCTTATCTTCAAAGCTTACAGGCACACTAAATATGCATATAGCACTTTGCTATTAACAGTCCAAGTCAATGACACTTTGTCCCCTCAGGTTGCACATGATGTAATTTGGAACAGATTCTGGAATGGCAGGGGGGGCAAAGGAAAAAACATTCCACTGGATCTGCACCTTGAGCATCTCAATAACTTCCTAAAATCATTTCTGAGGAACAAAGGCACCAATCTGACAAATGACACAGCTGACAGGGTTAGCAGGTCTGTTGGTGTTTTAAAAACCATGATGGAAACAGCAGACAGAGAGCTGCAGTTATCCCGGCCTGTTGGCACCCACCATGCAGCTGATATGACAAATGACATTTTAACCTTGTTGCAGGTGTTCAGGAAGACGGAAGTCTTCAAATACCAACCAGGAAGACACTTCCTTGCATTCCCCAACTTCAACCGCAACATTCTGTACAGGCTAAATTACGAGGACTTATGTCAGTGGATGCGTGCAAAGCTCAAAGAGTGGAGGGCTGCACCACTTTAATATGTATCTTGTGTTTGTAATGGTACAAGCCTAAAGTTCGATCATATGTGTACTTGGACTAGGGGTTAATTTTGTATGTAAATTCATATTTTACGTCATTGAGATTATATTCATTTCTGTGCAGTAATTACCCTTATAAACAAAAATGTTGCTAAACGTGTTATTCAGTTTCTTTCATGGCCCTGCTACACATCTTGTTGGAAAACATGCGTGATACCGTTCCTGTACACATTATAACGTAGTAACAATGTTATTACTTAAACCCTCTCTCTGAAGGTTACTTTTTTAGATTCAAATCCCAAAAAATGTGAATCATATTGCCACTTTATTTTACTGTCTACACAATTTCAATACTTTATTAATACTGCCTTTACACTGTGTATTTTTTGTTGTGCATTTTTATTATTTCTTAATTTTTGAAAGTTTTTACTGTTACATTGCACTGATAGTTCTCATACTGAAAAGATCTTGTTGCTACTGTGTAGCCTCTTTACCATTAGCCTGTGAAGGACAAGGGTCTGGTTTTAACCAGGCTACTTTACCATGTACCTCATATTATTTATGCACTGACAATGTAACTTTTTTGCGTCATGGTTACTTTAGCATCCTTCTCCCAACTCCACAATCATTTGCATACCTCACAATACTGTACAGTACTCTGAAACGAAGCAATGTAACAGTTGGCCTAAATTTGTCAAAAATAGTTTCATTTGTTGAAGTTTCAGTTACAGTGACCATCTCAAAGCTACTGTCAAGTTTGGTATTTGTTGTGTAACTAGATTAGTATGAACAAGAGTATTTTTTACTGTATGGATGCTATGGTATACTTTTATTTTCTTATGCTTATTAATAAAGTAATATTTTTAATTATATATCTGTTATTTTTACTGCTGTCATTACACAATTTTCAGAAGTCTAATCTTAATTTTTTTTTGTCTTATTCCAAAATGAAGTTACAACAGACTTATTTTTTAAATATCAAGTAGCACATTTATTAACAGTCTTGTTAAGGTAATTGACAATAAATAAATTCAGACAATATGTACAAATGTGTACCATCATGAGTACACACAGAACTAAAAACAGTAATCCCAACATCTAAAAAAGCTAAGTCTGGTCCTCTGGACATTCAAAAAAAAAAAAACAAAGCAAAAAAAAAAATCCCAACAATTTACAGCTCTGACTCTGAGCTAGTGGCATGGCTCCTGGATGCATCATCATCATCATCATCATCAGCTTTGTCGAAGTAATTACCATAATACAAATCTGGCTCAATGAAATTCCCTACCGAATCAGACTGTTGATCAACATCAACATCTTCAAACACATCACTAATGATAGAAAATATTTCTTTAGCATGGTCTAAACAGAATACAGGAAGATTGTCAATTATGTATGACAGGTGAAATATATATTGACAATGATTCAACACAGAGTCCACCAGTTGTTGACTGAAACCAGTGCATGCTTCATGTGAGGTGAAGAGTCTATTTGATGAAGTGATTAGACTGGCCCTGTAACTCTGGAGCAGATCTGCAATCAAAGACCTGTCCTCTGCTGTCACATTCCTAGATCTGCAAATAGCATTTTTTTTCTGAATCTGTTCATAATCTGGGGGGGGTTCAGTGCATGTGCTCGATGTACAAGAGCAGATAGTGTGACAGTAGGTGCAACAGCGATGACCTGGTTCTAGATGGCTGGCTTCAGCTTCAAAATGTGAATACAGCTCTTTTCTGAAACATTTGGTTTTGCCTGCCGTCAGCAGCTGCTTTACCTCTTCCTCCACCTTAAATAAATGTCCTGTGTTGTATATGATGGCATGAGATGGCTGACCATTTCTTCCAGCCCTGCCCACCTGTTGTATTATGGACTCTAAGTCACCAGGAATACCATACATCACCACATGTGAAACATTAGGAAAATTCATTCCCATTCCCAAGGCTGTAGTTGCAACAACTACACGGCAATTACCTTCCCCTCCCAGTGAAGACAACACTCGGTCCTTGTTTTGTGGGAGTGTCTTGCTGTGGAACATACCAATTAGTAGGTTTTCCTTTTTATGATCATGATCACAGTTTACCCAGGCGTAGTCTTGAAGTTCAGCTTTTAAGTATGAAAAAACTCTCCCCACTGTTTTTAACGTTTGGCAATATATAAGTACAGGTTGCATGGTTGACCCCTTGTCCTTTACAAGTTTCACAAGCCAGTCAAAGCAGCTTAGTTCATTGATGTGCACCTTGCACAATCCAAGACGGATGTTTTCCTTGTTGGGGCTGGTGATTATCTGAATGGCATTGTCCATATGAAGAAGTCGAGTGACGCGGTTTCTTGACTTGATGTCAGCAGAAGCAGTCAGTGCCAAGATTGGTGTTCCTGTTAAACAGAGAAAATTACAAAATAAACACATGATCATACAAAAAAAAAAGTTGTGTTGTGTAATACGTCACACTAGTGAAAACTTCATGAGCATCACATTTAGTAATGAACTGTGTCCAGATGACTCTTTAACCATCGCACATAGGTCCATTTTTGCACTTTTTTTTTAAAGTTTTATAAAATTTTACATAAGATCACTATCTCATCATGTGCTATTAGTGTGTTGTGTTAACACAGACAGCATATTTAATTTGATGTGCAAAAAATGCTGATGTTTTATCAGCTTTACTCCTTTTCGAAAACATCTGTTTGACTCTGCAGTCAGCTTTTGAACAATTTATAGTCACTGATTGTAAATCGTCTTTTTATTGCTCAAATACACATGCACAGACATTTATATACCATCCATTTATTTGTGTCAAATTATAAATATACACAGACACTATTTGTTTTGACTGTCTTTGTTGCCGTTGCATATATTTCAGCATTTAGGAGCAAAAATAATTAAAAACAAATGTATTTTCTATCTTTTATTAAAAGACAATTCTCACAATAACAGTTTACATTTCAAGTCGTTCTGCTAGATTTCAAGCACCTAAAATAGAGATAAGTTTGGTCAACTCACCCTCCTTGGTGATAGATCTCAATTCTCCAAGCTTGCTAAAACTCTCTCGAAATGGTGACTCACCCTTGGATGATTCTCCCCTGCAAGTGGACAGCAAAATGTGCAGGTTTTAAATCATACCATGTAGAATAACTAAAAGTGACAATGTTGGGAATGCAAAGGCAGTCTTAATTACATTTTTTTAAATGCTTGCTTACCATTTGTACATAACGTGAACCTCATCCACCACGATGCCAATGATGTTGTTCTGGTACACAGACGAGCTTAGCATCCGTCGCCACTTAGCATTGAGCAGCCAAGACTCAGGGCTCCCGAAGACCAGGCTGAAGCGTCCTTGCAAAATGTCACAGTCTTTGTTCACACCGAGCTGCCCAGCACTTACTCCTAATTTCTGTGCCTCCTTGATTTGATCCTCCATTAGGGCAAGAAGAGGTGAAACGACGATCACGATGGGGTTTGCTTCTTTAGCATTTAGCCTAGCCACCTCCTTCGATATTAACGGAGCCAACTGGAAAATTAGACTTTTGCCAAATCCCGTGGGGAGTAGGGCCACGACGTCTTTGCCAGCAATAAAATTTAATAAACATTCTTCTTGCTCCGACTTTAACATTTCAATATTTGGAAGGCTTCTCAACACAGACCGAATAGCTTCCTTCACTTCTTCCGCCATTGTTAAAAAAAACTACAGATAGATAACTGCGCATGGAATCGACGTCATTCAAAACTCCGCCCCTTCTCTTCTCTGATTGGTCCGAACAAAAATCTACCGGAGAAATCCTTGTGGATGGGGGCAGTCCCAGACTGTGAAGTGAAGGGAAATGAGAATTGAGCGGAGCTGTGCAGGAAGGCGAGGGCCAGGCTAACAAAATACATATTCTTAGCTTTTTTTTTGGTAGTTACATGATTTCAGAAAAATAAAATAAAAATTTAAGTGAGAAAAGGCAGCTTTGTGTGATTCTTCCACCAAGTGCAGTTACAGTTTATCCATGCTTCAAACTCTCTCATTAAGAATAAAATCTATAACAATAAAAAAGTACACGCAGTTAAAAATATTGCAGACCCAATGATTTGTAGAGCCCGATCAATATACTGTATCAGTAGAGCCGATAATTTATGCCGATATAGACGTTTGGGAACTATCGGTATCAATGATACCGGTAACTGTCCCATTATTTACAGATACAAGCACTTCTAATTTTCATTCCTAGTTGTACAATGTATCCAGCAGAAGGCGCATGAAGACTACTTTCAAGTCATGGCCGTTCACTTAAGTTTCACTTTCAGCACAGATGAAGCAGGGAGCTATACTGTGTAGCGTATTTTACTGAACATGTCAAGTTTATTTTAACTGATCTGCAAAACAAATCAACAATAAATTCTCTTCAACCCTCCATCCCACTTGTCATTAGCTACATGCCTCTCAAGTTAGCAAGCTAACATTTAGAAAACCTAGCATAAGCTATTGCTTTGTAAAACTTTATCCAGAACAATACAGGTAGTCCTCGACTTACGATGGTCTCGAGTTACGACGTTTCGTGGTTATGTCACGCATCTCCCATAAAATAAAATAAAAAAATTTTTTTTTGAAATTTTTATTTTGAAAAGCCGCGTTCCAGTTACTTCTGGTTCTTGACGACAGAAGCAGCGAGCACTCAGTGGAAAATTACAGGAGACCTTATTGTTTGGACCGGAGGTTTACGAGGCAGACCTGGACCGAGGCAGAGGAGGCTAGGAGGGACGAGCTAACATGCTAACAGACATTACTGTAACACTCTGGACCGCCCGAAGCAGTGGAAACGTACAGGCAGCCTCAGATCTTGGAGGAGCAATGAGCTAACATGCTAACAGACGGAAGAAGGCTTCGCCAGCTCCCAGTAGGAAATTTTTTTTTTTCCCTTCATTATGGCTCCAAATGTATGTGTGTTTTGATAATTATGTAGGGTACTGTGTTAGGATAGGCTAAGTGCTTGGTAAAATACAGTATTGTACATACATAAGGTGCAGTTTGTACGTATGTTCCGACTTACGCCGAAATTCGGGTTACAACGCCGTGTAGGAACGTAACTCTGTCGTAACTCGAGGACTACCTGTAAATCTAATGCAGCTGTAAGTATATATCAGTGTTAGTAACATTATCTTTGTTGTCTGTATCGTTTGTCTAAAATCTTTACTTCTCTGCAAAGAAAAATAAACTCTGCAGCGGTCATTACTAATTAGGCCTTCACCATACGTTACTGTTTAAACAATGAACAGGGAAGGGTGTTTGTTTATATATTTGTGTAACACTAACTTTATGGTGAATAGTGGAGGATGGAAATGTGAATGCACGTTAGCAAGACTGTTTTTATGACCAGTGCACTATTTGTAAACCTACTGTGGGACTAGTGGATTTGATTTGCTTAGCATCATGGTTGCTAACAGCTGTGCTAAATAAACAAGCCCTGTTCCATTCGCTGTTTACCTAGATTGTTGGGGGTGGATATAGCTTCAACAATTCCGGCTATTATATCGGAGGAATTGTTGCTACGGGACTAGCAACAGTGACAGCTGATATGCTGACAAGCCTCATTTGCGGCATAGTGACTTTGATCCACAAAATAAAGCCGGTTCTGAATGAATAGGTTTTGCTCTGTGACGTGTCTCCAATTACAGTAGTCATGCTGAGTCCAACTTGTGTCTTGCATATTTATTTTAAAACTAACACAATGAACTTTTGCCATCCATGAAACAATGCCTGTACTGATTTACATCGCTTGTATGACTGAAAATGATAAAGGTAATGATCAAAAATAGTGAAGCTAAAAAAAAAAGACGGTGAACAGAAAAGTTTACAAAAAAAATAAAAATAACTACCGACCCCGCACCTGGTGCCATGACCCAGATCAGCTAAGTAACATGTAACCATACCCCTGATGCAATTACCTGAAGGGTAGGACAAATCTGAACACCTGTGCTACCAACCATAACAGTTAAACAATGCATAATAGTCATTTTGGCTCTTACATGGGATTTTGGGAGCTGATGTGCCTTTCCGTATTGTCTCACGAGGACGCAGAAGAAGTTTATATACTGTACCGGTAATTGGAACCATGCTAGCAGGGTTTCTGTTTTTTGGCATTGGCAGATTCCTATATTATTGGCTATTGAAGAAGACAGCGGCAGCAGTTTCAGCCATGGCAAAACTGCAGAGTCTGTGTAAAGGTTTGGTTTGTGCTTTGAGTACTCAAAATCAGCTGATTTACGAGCTAAACTATAAGATGGAAGCGATTTGTGAGAATCACAGGCCACCAGCAGCATCTGGGACTCGCCAGCATGTTGGGAACGACAATGGAAGGGGCTCATAACAATGGACAAATGGAATGCCCACAAATCTGGCCCTTTTGGATCGGAAGTACCAGCAGGACTCAAGGCTAAGATGAAATAAAAAAAAGTCTGCCTGAAAAAAAAAAAAGAACAATTGTGGCTTATCTGAATCTGACACCCCTGTCTGGCTTCGAAGCAGGCAGACATCAAATTTCTCTTGGGATGTGTGAAAGCCATGTCTATCGCAACACCCCACCCAAGATCTTCTGTGAATGCTTATCAGAGCTGTACCGGCTGACACGAACATCTTATTAGGACTATGGTCTGAAAGTCCTTCATGGACAATTCTCACCATATTGTCATCAAATGCATATGTAATGCATTTATAAATGTGCTTGCTGGTAGTTTTTTTACGTCATTTTTTTATTTAAAATTTTATGTTGAAAATGTTATATTATATTTATATCATATTATTATATTTATAATGTTTTATATTATATTATATTTATATTATATTATTATGTTCATATAGTTTTATATCATATTATACAAAGTATTGATATTTATATTATTATATATACAGGTAGTCCCCGACTTACGAACGAGTTCCGTTCCTACGCACTGTTCGTAACACGAAATCGCCGTAAGTCGGAGNTATACAGGTATCCCCGACTTACGAACGAGTTCCGTTCCTACGCCTGTTCGTAACACGAAAATCGTCGTAAGTCGGAAAATACGTCCAAACGGCTCCTCATACATCAAAACGGCACGTCATACTTACAGTACTGTATTTTTACCAAGCACCTAGCCTATCCTAACACATTACCCTACATAATTATCAAAAACCACATAAATGTACATTTAGGAGCCATAATGAAGGAAAAAGAGTTAATTTCTTACTGGGAGCTGGTCATTTCTTCCTCTCTGCTCCGGTCTGCCTGCTCCTGTAAGGTTTCACTGAGCACGTCAGTGGAAACCCCCCACCCTCCTGTAAGTTTCAAGCTCCCCTAAGTTTCATTTCAGCTCCTGCTGTAAAGGCACATAAACGGCATAACTTGAAGCAATGCTTTTCAATGGGAGGCGTTCGTAACCGTGCAACGTCGTAACTCGAGACAGTCGTAACCCGGGGACTACCCGTTTATATATATATATATATACACACCGTACTTTCCGCCCTTTAAGTCGCTCCGCCCTATATGTCGCATTAGTCCAATTATGTCCAATAAAGTGGAAAAATCCATAAACGTGTATACGTCGCATCTATTATGCGTCACCGCTGACGCGTTGCGTATGTTACGCGTCACCGCAAATGGCCACAGGAGCGTGCACGGTAGGACTTTAACAAGATTAACACTTAAAAACAATTGTTTGCTTGCTGAAAATTATAGCAAAGATGTGTCTGAGCTGAACTTTTCCTTAATAAATGCACGTAATGGTCAAATAAGTTGAATTTAAAAAATTTGTTTCGCTACGTCGGTGCTGCGAAGTGTGCACGCGCAGCGAGCGGATACGCTACATTTCTTTAAAATTTAACAAGATAAACAGCTAAAAAAATACATTTGTTTGCTGACATTACAGTAAAAGTGTTTCTGAGCTTAACTTTTCCTTAATAAATGCACGTAATGGTCAAATATGCTGGATTTAAATTGTTTCGCTTTGACGGTCTTCCAAACGGTCGCGCTCGCTGAAAAAATAAATTATAAATAAATCAAATTTTCGCTCAAACATCTCCTAAAGCTAATTCATTGTAAATGTCCATCCAGTGATTACTTTCTATAAGTTTCATCAAAATCTGTCTTGTGGTTCTTGAGCTATTTTGCTAACAAACCCTGAGGTAACAGTAGTTCAGACCTCCAGAGAGCAGGAAGCCGTGCTGCGACAGAGTGAGTCCGAGCAGAGGAGGCTTCTGTCGGACACATGAGCTGGGAACGGTCGGTGGACCCTAGCGGCCGAAAGTGGTACTGCGCCCCTAGCGGCCGAAAGTGGTACTGCTCCATTTTTTTTGTCAGAATGAATGGAAACTGTCATATCTCAGCCAAAAATTGGTCTAAAAATATGGTAAAAAATGTCGCTTTGCCCTATAAGTCGCAGGACATGAAAATTAGTAAAAAACTGTGACTTGTAGGCTGGAAAAAATGGTATATCTATTTATATTTATATATTTGTTCATTTCATATTTAAAACATGTCCTGATAAGGACAAGATGTGACAAGATCTTTTTGTAATACCACTATTCTATCCTCATGGCTTTTTCCCCTTTTCTATGTAAAAAGTATTCTGTAAAAAGGATTAGGGGCTGCGCTCTCAAGGAGCAGCAGCAATATGCACTCTGCCCATCTCTCAGACAACTGTACAAACATAATCTCACTGTATTTCGGTACAATGATAATAAAGCTTATTCTGATTCTGACATGCATGTTAGGGTTCCTCACGTATTCCAAAGCCAATAACCGCTACTTGGGGAGAGAAATGTGAACATTGGATTAGACTCTTGTGATCGGGTTGGCTTCGATCGGACAAATGTAAACATAAACATGTGTGTACATGTTAAATATGACACGTTATATTAGAATACCACCATCCTGGCATTCTCTACCTGGAGGAGTCTAAAAGTGGTTTAAATCTAAAATTAGCAAAGCAATGGAGAAAACTTTCTTTTTCCAAACCATACATTGACTGTAGAGACTTCAGAGGTCAAAAATGTGTTAGGATTTTTTCTTCTTCTGAGGTTTAAACCACCTGAAATCTCCATTCCTCCTCCTCAGGACCAGTCTGAGCCTCTGCCCACATTCAGACGGTGCGATTTTCACGATTAGGACGTTCTTGTTTGTTTAACTTTTTCAGCTCAGACTTCAGGTCAGTTGCTTCCTGTCGATCATTCGGGTTCTTGCACAGCAAAGAGTTAATTATCATGTACTGAAAAGCAAAAATAAAGAATGAGATCTGTGTGCAGAGCATAACAAACATAATTACGCTCCACCATTATTTAAACTTTAGTTTATAAATCAGCAGGTATAGAAAGATTAGTTTATTTACCTCTTGGGGAAAAGCTTTTGAAAACTCTTCGGGAAACTTCTTGCTTCTTAAGTCCTTCCAAATCTAGTCGTCACAACAACTTTAACAAAGAAAAAAAAAGAACACGTTTGTTTGGTTTAGAAAACTGATACGGTTGTTTAAAAGAATACCGAAAAGAAATACAAGATTACAAATACAGAAAAAAAGTAAAAGACTGATAGAAAGGTGTGGTTAGCTCTATATTTTTGTAAATACCGGTAAATAGGATCTGATGTAATACAGCAATATAGTTGTAGGTAGCAATTTTTTTTTTAAAAACTGAAAATAAAGTTATCAAAGTTCATGCGCAATCATCCAGGTACAAAATCCAATAAAGTTCAGTCAGGTCATCTGGACAGTTTCTTTTTTGTGGAAAGATGTTTCGCCCTCTATCCAGACGGCTTCATCAGTCTGAGGAGTCCCAAGTAAACTGTTTTCCCCACTAAGCAGTGCGCTTAGTGGGGAAAACGTGATTGTAGTTTTCTTTATTTTCTTTTGATAAGTGCAAATGCCTATTGCCAATGTGACGTGTGCTGCTGACCACTTGACCAGGTCACCCTTGTAAAAGAGATCTCGATCTCAACGGGCTCTACCTGGTTAAATAAAGGTGATTGATTGATTGATTGAAACCCAAAGCAAACATGTCCACCTTCCGGTCGTATTCACTCTCCTTCTGTAGGACATAAAAATTAAAGGAAGTTTAAAAAAAAAAGGGTTCATAGTAGAGCAGTTATGTTACTAAATGTTACTCTTCAACCCAAAAGTTTGAAATATTTTCTCACCCTAACTGAACGGTTATGTGCACCTTAACTTCGATAAATGAAATATAAACGTATGGTATGTAAATTAGTATCAAATAAAGCTTGAATCTAAGGTTCAACTAAGTTCTGGCCTTAAAATCTGAGGCCATGGCGCTCAGTTAAAATCTGACTTGCTCAGGATGAGAAGAAAAACCACCACCAACAACAACAACAACAACAACAACAACAACAACAACAACAACAACAACAACAACAACAACAACAACAACAACAACAACAACAACAACAACAACAAAAGAATGCAAACAAAATACAAAAACAAAGCGCCAAATGTGAAAAAGAAATCTATCTACAGTAGCATGGTCCTATAAGCAGAGCAGTTCTGTTGGCAGTGAGGTTCTCTTAGCAACATGGTTATCTTAGCATGGTCCAGCGTGATAATGTTAGTGGTGTGGATTGGTTAGAGGCGTGGCCTTGTTAGCCACATTAGCGGGTCTTGTTAGCAGGTCCTGTTAGCAGCTTGATGATAGCAAGGACCGCAGCAGCTGCCCCTCCAGAATTGGGTACGGCAGACAGAACCCATCCATCCATCCATCAATTTTCTTCCGCATATCCAGGGTCGGGTCTCTGGGGTAGTAGCCTAAGTAAGGAGGCCCAGACTTCCCTCTCCCCAGCCACTTGGAGCAGCTCCTCCGGGGGAATCCCAAGGTGTTCCCAGGCCAACTGAGAAACATAGTCCCTCCAGCATGTCCTGGGTCTTCCTCTGGGTCTCCTCCTGATGGGACGTGTCCAGAACATCTCACCAGGGAGGCGTCCTAACCAGATGCCCGAGCCACCTCAACTCGTTCCTCAGACAGAGAACATCCAAGGTTTCCCCGCAGAACCAAACAGGTCCGTAGAGTTCAGTCCATGCAGGCAGATGGTGGCTCTTGTTAGCAGTTCTTGTTAGCAGTTCCCGTTAGCAGCTTGATGGCAATAATGACCGCAGCAGCTGCAGCGCAGACTGCTCTCCAGAACCGGGTCCAAGGTAGAGAACCGAGTGGGTACAGAGCTTGGTCAGTGCAGGTAGATGGAGGATCATGGAGACAGCTGCCATGACAGGCTGGAGCCTGAACCTGAAGCTGGAAGGACTGAACCACAATGTTCACTCGCAGTTAGTTAGTTTTTGGACCTGAGCATCTTAGGAATTAATTTTTCAGTCTGTCTCCCTCCCTTGATGGCATTAATCTGCCTCCAGCTCCAATGTTAAAAATATTGGTGTTATTTTTTTTTCAGGACATGTCTTTTATCCCCCACATTTTTTATTTTATTTATTTATTTATTTTGGAAGATTATTATTGTTTGAACTGATTGTTTGAAAAAAGGGGCAGATATAATACGTTTTTTTTTTCTTTCTGCTACCTTTCATTTTTATATTTTGCATGTTATTGTTTATGGGATTGTTTTGTATTGTATTTTTTATGAACAAATTCTATGAATAAAATAAATAAATGTTAAAAATCTTGGTGTTACTTTTTATCAGGACATGTCTTTTATCCCCCACATTAAAAACGTTACTAGAACCTCCTTCTTCCACCTGCGTAAAATCACTAAAATTAGAAACATCTTATCTAAAAATGATGCAGAAAAACTGGTTCATGCATTTGTCACATCTAGACTGGACTATTGCAATGGTTTGTTATCTGGGTGTCCAAATACTTCTTTAATCCAAAATGCTGCTGCCAGAGTCTTAACTAGAGCTAGTAGGAAATATCATATACAGTATTTCCAGTTTTAGTTTCTCTCCACTGGCTCCCTGTCAAGTCCAGAATTGAATTCAAAATCTTACTTCTAACCTACAAAGCTCTCAACAACCTAGCTCCATCTTATATTACAGATCTTATTGTTCCGAGTCCGGGTCCGAGCTTATTTACTTATACAGCATGTGACTGCTAATGGAATCAAACCCACAGCTCTCCCATTGGAGTAGGATTGCTCCAGCCTCTCACCCACAGCTGCCCTCAGCTGAAGAGGATTATTATTTAATATGTGTAAATAAATGTCTAAACAATAAACTAATGTATGTAAATAGTTTATTTTTTAGACATTTATTTTGTAGAATTATAGCTGTTTGTTAATAAATGTTGCTGTACAAAAACTGGAACAAAACTTTGACTCAAAAATATATTTTTGTTATTTTATGGAAAGAAAAATATATCGAGATATACGAGTATATCGTATATTGCAATTTATCATAAATATATTGAGCTATTAATTTCGGTCCATATCGCCCAGCCCTAATTGGCGCTATATAAATAAACTAGACTATATGCCACGGACATCCGTTCTGGCACTTCCGCATTCATGAGCGGGAAAGCACTTCCGGTTAGCGGGAAAGACACAAACACAAATGTCTAAATACAATTAATAAAACATCTGCATACACACCAATAATAACTCCATACACATATAAATCCATATAAAATTATGGCGACGTTCCCCCCTACGGATAGCCGCAATAAATTTTCGCCCCAACCCCCCCTCGGAACAGCTGTTCCCACCGGTGGGCGGACACAACGGAACTCACTTGTAGTGCCAGTAGCGCGCAGCCGCTTCCCGTTTCGGGTCGTTGTCATGGTCTGCTACCAGGTGTGGATCTACTGGGGTGGCATGGGGTGGCAGTTGCCACCCCAACAGAGAGCCTTGCCACCCTGTTTGCCACCCCAGCTGGACATTACGAACGCGAACATCTTTTTTCCGACAACATTGAATGCAGCACAATGTAGTCATGTGGTCCACACTCCTTACCAGTTGGTGGTGGTAATGCTCACCTAACTTTTTTGCCAACTGCCAATAAATTTCAAGAAGAAGAAGCACAATGTACAACTGACTCAAGACGTCAAGTTCTGACTGAGTGGCGGCCGCGGGAAGTGAGAAATGAAATGAAAAGAGGACTGAACACAGCAGTACGAGAGGAAATGGGTAAAAAAAAAGTATTAAATATGTCCCTTTTAGAAAAATAATTAATAATAATAATAATTATAAATAATAAGGAAGGGGGAGAGCGGTTGTCTCCTGTAAAGACGCCAAGTCAAAGTCGAGTACCGTCTGGCTTTACTGCTATTTCCAACGAGGCGGCTAGCTAGATACGTATCAAGTAATAACGTGATACGTATCACGTTATTACGTGATACGTATCAAGTAATAACGTGATAAGTATAGATGTCCATCCACATGGTATCAGCACCATTACCCATAATGCAAGTTCGCCCATACTCTTGTTTTTGCCTGCATGCTAATAATGGCTAATTTGCATAACTTGATCAAGTTTTACTTCATGCTTGGTCTAAAGCATGGAGAGATAATGATGCTTCACACTGTGGATGACGTCATCATTTGTATGCGCACTCTGAGAAGAATCCTGAGCAGAATGGGACTGTACAGAAGGAAAAACCAATTGGACCCAGTTATTACTTGATACATATCACGTTAT
The DNA here is from genome assembly GCA_038048925.1 of Garcialebias charrua. Lineage (NCBI taxonomy): Eukaryota > Metazoa > Chordata > Actinopteri > Cyprinodontiformes > Rivulidae > Garcialebias > Garcialebias charrua. Next base: position 14,508 of record JBBPBX010078518.1, read on the forward strand.
TACGTGATAATATCACGTAATAACGTGATACGTATCAAGTAATTAGGTGATATTATTAAGTAATTACGTGATACGTATCACGTTATTACTTGATACGTATCACGTAATTACTTGATAATATCACGTAATAACGTGATACGTATCACGTAATTACTTGATACGTATCACGTTATTACGTGATACGTATCACGTTATCGTAATAACGTGATATTATCACGTAATTACGTGATACGTATCACATTATTACTACATAAGCCCCCCAAAAAAATTTCTCCAGGTGTCAGCAATATGCTTCCGTAATACGCTTGTAACGAAATAATGTGGGGTAAGGTATTTAAACACTTACTGGACCACCATTATTGTAGAGATATAGGACTTACTGGTCAGTTTACTGACTTACCTATAGTTTTAGATGCGCAGGTCTGAGCAGACTTTTATCTGCACAAACATGCCACCAATTCACGGGGTCTCAACTTTTTCAGAATAAATCAATAAATCTGTGATGTGATTAGCCAGAAATGTAATTTCACAAGAGACTTCAACTTATGTTGGTCTACCAGAAAATAGACCTTTTATTGAAACTATCACAAAAATTACATTAAACATTTGTATCGATATTAGCTCTGATTTAATAACTACGTTGACAAGAATTCAAATTAAAACAAACAGACAGTTAGGAACTTAAACTGTTGGCACATTTACTTGACAGATTAATAGCTTATGAAAAATAAGAAATAGGAGGAAGATTGAAAGCTAAGTTAACTGAAGTTGGTTATTTTGAACCAGACCAGGGTGGCAGCTTTTCCCAAACAGGTCCAGCTGTACTTCCGACACGTGCAGCATACAAACAAGCCTCTTTACCTGGTGACGATACGTCTAGAGGAGGTGAGGGCTGAGAAGTTTGTGGACACTAACGGGCTGTGTGGTCCCGCTCAGGTCCAGTCGACTTCGTGCGTGTATGGCTGGATCAGACGAACCGGGCGCACGCTTTCACCGGCAGGAACAGGCCCCAATCGCACTGGCTGAACTTTCAAAGTAAAACTTCAGAAAACAAATTCTTTCAGAAATGAGTGATTCGAGGCACAGCAAGGCTTTGCCGTGACTCCAGCTGAGACGTGGGTCGAGTTGACACAATGGCCCTCATGCACGAACCGTTCGTACGCACAGATTTCTTCTTAAACTGTGCGTACGAGTGTTTTAGGATCATTTGTGGCATCCAACAATGTTTTCGTATCCTACGATTTTCTTCAGATACGAACAAAATTTACGAGTGGTCCGGACCTGTCGTATAATTTAGGAGCGTCAGTCAGCTGTCATCCAGACGGATCTTCTGCACGAATAACTTCATATTTCGTTATTTAGAAAATATTTTGGGTTTAAAAAAATCACGCACCATAATTATTCTTGACAATAGGTTATTCTGTTTGAATTAGAATTATAATTTTAAGTTTAATTTGTCTGGTGTGTCGCGCAGGCCGTGCGCTCCCCTTGGTCATCAAAGCCGCTCCTCATATTAACACCCAGGTACATAAAATCCCCACACCGCCGCAGAACAAGTACGAATTAAGACTGATCTTGTGCCAAACACCATCGGAGCAATTGATTATTATATCTGATTCGAAATATAACCTGCAGAATGTGGTTGCGCCCTGACCAGGAGGTGCGCGATGACCAGGAGGTGCGCGATGACCAGGAGGTGCGCGATGAGCAGGAGGTGCGCGATGACCAGGAGGTGCGCGATGACCAGGAGGTGCGCGATGACCAGGAGGTGCGCGATGACCAGGAGGTGCGCGATGACCAGGAGGTGCGCGCTGACCAGGAGGTGCGCGCTGACCAGGAGGTGCGCGCTGACCAGGAGGTGCGCGCTGACCAGGAGGTGCGCGCTGACCAGGAGGTGCGCGCTGACCAGGAGGTGCGCGCTGACCAGGAGGTGCGCGCTGACCAGGAGGTGCGCGCATCATTTGTGCTGCAAAACATGTTGGCACGCATCTTGCAGCGTGGCATTTATTGTCCACCATCTCCTGACCACCTCCTGTCCGTGCTGCGGCGAGATGTTTGTTTGAAGCCATTTTCAGATCAAACCATTTATTCTTGATTTCT
>JBBPBX010078519.1:0-16607 GCA_038048925.1 Garcialebias charrua
TGAGGCCACTTTAGGGCGGTTTCAGACGTTGGAATATGTGATCTGTTGACAGGGATAAACTTTCTTGTATAGACTGGAGGCAATGTGATTCTCTTTTCATGTTCATATCCTCTAACTTGTAGGTCAATCAGCTTGTCACATGGTATAATTGTTGACTCGGCAGACATAGTTGACAGTCTCAGATTGACTTTACCTTTATCTGTGTCAAGATCTTGAGCTACTTCATCCAAGATGAAGGATGTATCACTCTGTGAGTCGAGGAGGGCATATACTAAAACTTCTTTGTTTGGGTGAATTTTTGATGAAACCCAGACAGGTACTATAGAGGAAGTTAATGTGCCTGAAGTCGATCGGGTTACTCTATTAGAGATCGCTGGTTCAGCTTCTTCTTTATCTTGAGTGTTATCACTTGTTGCAGATATTACCCTTTTACGTTCAACGAACTTGTCGTCGTGTAAACATGTAGGATGTTTTCTTTGACATTTTTCGCACGTGCTCCTAGTATCACATTCCTTCGAACGATGTCCTCTCTTTAAACATCCAAAACACAGCCTTTCTGCTTGTACAAACTTGATACAGTCTTGAACAGGGTTTTCTGTGAATTTGAAACATTTATCGAGTGTGTGACCATTTTCTTTGCAGAAAATACAGGTTACAGTAAATATGTGGCTTGAGTTTGTTGTTAATGTTTTTGCTTGAATGACTTGGCTTCTTGAGTGTTTGCGTTCACTCATTTCCAAATCTTTTAGAGCTTGTACTGAGGCAATGGGATCACAAGCTATGTCAGCTTCAGTGGATATAAAATCAACAAACATGTGAAAGGATGGGTACCTTTCATCGCCAGCCCTTCTTGTTATTTCCATAGCTGTCCGGCTCCATCTTGTAGTCAGCCACTCTGGAAGTTTTAGCAAAAGTTTCTGAATTTCCATACAGTCATTGAGAACTTCTAATGCTGTTATATGTGACATTGCAGCTTCACAAGTCTTAAGGAAGTCAGCAAACTCTCTCAACTCACTTCCATCTTTGGAGTTTATTTTAGGCCAATTATTAAGTTTGTCTCTGAAACATTTTCCTATGGTGAATGGACTTCCAAAACGCTTTTCTAGCACCTTCCAAGCTGAATCGTATGCTTCGTCTGTGCCCACTAGGAGAAGGCCTTCAATTGCTCTTTTTGCCGGTCCACCAAGGTACTTTCTGAGATAATAAAGTTTCTCGTTCTTTGGAAGGTTTTTTCTTTCAATCAGGATTTCAAATGACAGCTGCCAGTCTTTAAACTTTAAAGGGTCACCAGTGAACAATACAGGTTCTGGAGTTGGAAGGCGATTAGCATTTATTGCTTCTGCCAGTATGTTAACCAGCTCATAATTTAGCTGTTGTTGAATTGCAACAGATGAGGCTTGTGTGGCTGGAGGGATGAATGGTGAGCTTGATGCTTGGAATGTTGGGTTTGTGGGGGCCTCAGGTTGTTCACCAGGATCTGGCTGAGCTTGGTTTAGGACTGTGGGGATGTGCAGCACAGATCCAAAGGGAGCTTGTGTGACTTGTGGGATGAATGGTGGGCTCGATACTTTAAGTGTTTGGATTGTGGTGACCTGAGGTTGTTCACCAAGATCTGGTTGAGCTTGGTTTAGGAGTGTAGGATGCAGCACAGATCTAAAAGGAGCTTGTGTGACTTGTGGGATGAATGGTGTAGATCTAAGGCTTGTAGCATTGTGGACTTGGGTCAAACTTGGAGCTTGAAAGGGAACGTGTGTTACGGTAGGAATTGCTTGAATTTCACTTTCTGTTTTAATACTGCGTAGTAAACTCCGACCTTCAGAAATACTTTCACCTTCATCATAAACCTTTGCTCGAGCCTTTGCTGCATTCAGTTTTTTAATTTCTTCCAAGCGTGCAATCTTTCTGCGTTTTTCTTCTATTAGTTCCTGTTCTTCTAGATTCTGCTGGTCAATTACTCGTTGTCTTTCGAGATTCTGCTGGTTAATTACTCGCTGTCTTTCGAGCTCGGCTTGCTTTTCTTCTAGCTGTCTTTTGAACTTCTGACGTTCTAACCTTTGTAGTTCAGCTGCTTCCTTTTCTTGCTCCTCCATTACTGCTAATACTTCTTTGGATGCAGCTGCCTCTGCCTCTGCTTCCAGTCTCTTGCTTAATTGTGAGCATGATTGGAATGAACCTTTAGACCTTTGTGATCTTGACCTTGACGTAGTGCTTTCAGATCCTAAGCATGATCCTACATCTGGCCACGGATCTTCTTCGCTTTCTACAAAGTCTCCCTGTAGCTGTTTTTCAGCTCTTTTGACAATGTATGTTGAAAGTGAAGTACATGCATCAACTTTACGCCTTGTGTCTGCATCAGGAGGTTGTATTTGTCGTATTTGTTCGTAGATGGTTTGAACGTTTGTGCAGGTGGCGTTTAAGTCTTTAATCAACTCCTTTAATTCACTGTCAGAAGCTTTCCTACTTAGTGTTGCTTTGATCAGTTTTACTTCACATTTCCATCTTTCAAAGGCGACTACATATTTGTTTTGAAGGCTCTTGACTTTTTCCTCTTGAAGTTCTTTACCCTTTTCGCTTAATGTTCTTATTCTTTCACTTCTACGAACAGTCTGTGCTTCTGGGATTTGCTCCTTATGATCCTGTAAAGTAAATCATACATTCTCAGGTATTAAACTCATAATTAAACTTATGTGTTAAACTTTTCACCTCATGTTCAAGATCATGCACTCCAAATGCCTCTGTGCATAAACTGTGATCTGCTGACTCTGTACATTTTGTGACCATCTGTGTGAAACCAACCACATTTTGTGACCATCTGTGTGAAACCAACCACCTGTTCCTTATTTTTAACGTCATGTTCCTCATTTTATCTGCTGAACAAACAGTGACCTGCTTGTGTTAGTCTAAAAACACTGTTGCATTATAAGAAGTGCTGAATGTTCACTTTCCATTTGCCGAGTGCTCATGTTCCATGTGTTATCAGAAGTTTCCACCTTGTGATAGACAAACACCTCCCGTTCCACCCATGGTACCACCCCCAACCCCTCCCCAAACTAGCTCCGCCTGTACGAGGGTTCTTAATCCATGCTGTGTTACTGTCTGAGCAGAGCAGACCCAGACAGCCTCAGTGCCTGTACCATTCTGTTCTCAATCTTGCAAGATTCATTAAATCTTTTAAACTTGAACTTCATTTGAACAGCCTTGCCTCGTTATTCAGAAGTTTATTTCACAATTTGGCGTCAAGAAGACAGGATATTGCGTTTGACTGACCGCCGCTGGAGACGACCGGACGGGGACCCCGGGACCGTGGGTCCATAAGACCTGCGCCTCTTACCTCCAGTAGACTTCAGAGACGAGAGGACGTTTCGGTCCTCACAGCGGGAGAGCCAGCATCGACAATATTCAACGAACCAACGAGAAGGTTGGGAGGTAACGTAAAATACTCTTTTTCAAGTTTGAAAGATTTAAGCCGGGGTAAAACTGATACGAGACGCGTTCAAGGACCGTAGGAAATTTGAGCGTCAGGGACGCAGGGAACGTAAAGCGTTGTGAGCGTTTATTTTTTAAGCGCAAGAACACGTTAAAATTGTGAGCACTCGATAAGTGCAAGAGCAATTTACGCGTTAAACTCTTAACGCAGGAAGGTCCGCCCGAAAACCAAGCACGTAGGCAATTCAAATGTAGAAATACGTTAAAAAATTGTCGCCAATCGTGCCGCACGTAGGTTGTTATATGAGGTAGAAATACCTTAAAGACTGCCGCAAATCGTGCCACAGCAGAAGTAAATTTGGGGAGCGCTCAATAAAAAGAAAAAAAGAAAAAGCGAAAAATAACAAATAAAAAATAGATAAACCTGTGTAGTTACACTCGTTTTGAAATAAAATAAAACAATTAGGCGCATAACTTGGTTCTAAACAATAAATAAATTCATTCAAAAAAAATAGGTATAAACCTTAGTTTTAAACAATAACCAGATTCATTCAAAAATAAAATAGGCAAATAACCTGTTTTTAAAACAGGTAAAATTAACTGAAATATTAAATAAATACGGATAACAAATAGAACTAAATAGATATAGTAAAAAAGTAAATAAAACAGACATTTAAATCAAATAAAAATAATAAAAAATAAAAAATAAAAATAAAAATAAAACAAAATGGGAACAAAAAATAGCAAAAGCGAAGCTTATATACCATGCGGTCCTGAGGTTGACCGGATGCGAAGACTTTACGGTGATCTGTGTCTAAGCTTTGTGCCACAGTGGCATTGTAAATTCAATTTTCCAAGAAATGGATCGTTTGATCCACAGGAAATACAAAAATTAGAAGAACAATTGTTAGAACAAAAACGTAAGATCTGCAGCAAGAAAAAGATTCCACAAGGTGAGTTGTTAACAGTGACCAATCATGAGCAAGCTTTTAAGCTGTGGAAAAATGAATCCAAATTACAAAGTCAAAGAGTAATATCAAAAAGCCTTCAGATGACCCAGAAAATTAAGAAAACAAACCAGATGGCTCCAAAAGAGACAAAACATTTAGGAAAGAAAAATAAGAAAGGGACAGAAACACAAACTAACCCACTAAATGTTTCTTTCTCTCCTTCTGCTCCACCTGCGACTGGAACTTCTGGTTTCCCACCTCACACCATGGCCCTGTATCCGTCACTGGCACATCTGAGTTCACCCCAACAACCACCACCATACCCTGAGCTACAGAGAACTGGACAACTTTCAGACTGGTTTCTGGACATGAGCATGGACGATGACTTCCAGGGCTCCAAGAAAAAGGAGAAACCAGGAACGTCAACTGAATCAGGTACTCACAACACACCTGTCTCTCCATCCTCACCCTCTGATTTGACTAACATCTCAACATCAGACTTTGAACAAGAGGAAACAGATTCTGATGGACCAGTCGCGCATAACACAAGAAGTCAAACTGAAATAAATCAGCTTAAGGAAAAAGCAGCTCAAATTGAAGAGGAAATTGAAAAAATTCAACGAAAAACTACAGACAAAAAGAAAGACAAAACCATCGTCATCACTGCACCCATGATTGAGGTGAGGGGGGGCTGAGCAGCCACAGTTGGTTTATAGACCTTGGCCACACGCAGTGCTGACTGACATGGCCAAGCAGCACCTGCCTGACAGAGCCCAGGGTGGAGGAGTGATAGCTCTGGCATTGCTCACGTTAGTCAGAGTGATAAGACCAACTCTCCATGAGATAAAAGTCATTTTATCAGCAATATATGGTTTGTCTCTCAACTTGATCCTGAACTTTTTGAAAAGGAAAACGGTTTTCAGCTCGTCAGTTCAGACATCAATGCAACAAGCAACGACGAGTATATGAAAAATGTGGAGGAAATTGGGAAAAGCCTGAAAAAGGTGTTCCCAGCTGTTCCTTGTTATGCAGACATTGCGAGCACAACCCAGAAACCTGATGAAACTCCACAAGACTACGTGAACCGTCTCCTGCCCATCTTCAAAACCCACTCAGGCATCCTTGAGCCTGACGGGAACTGGAGACACGACACAGCCCCCTCACCATTTGAAGCCATCTTCTGCCAGGCGGTCCTGAGTGGTTTTCTCCCATCAATAAAGAAATCAATCAAGACCACCTACATAGGCTGGAAGAAGAGACCACGCCTGACTGAGCTCCTGAATCATGCTGAGCACGCATGGGACCTGCATGTGACAGAGGTCACCACCACTCAGAAGAAAAAACAAAAGCAGCATGATGACGCTCAACTGACTCTGCTCCAAGCAGCCACTCAGCTGACCCTGAACCAGGCTCAAGCTGCAAATCACCCAACAGCTGCAAACCACCCTCCAGCAATTCAAAAAACTGATTTTGCTCCACCTAGACCATGTTACAACTGTGGGAGCCTGGAACACTGGGTCCGCCATTGTCCACACCGACAAGGACCAAGGGGCCGAAACCAAGGTCGCAACAGGTATGGCAACCGAGGCAGAGGTCAGTTCAGGCCCTATCCAAACCAAGGGCCCAACGGCAACCAAGACTTCAACTCCAGACAAAACCAACATCAAGGCCCGCCCCAAGGCAGAAACGAAGCTGGACTCAGGGGTGGACAAAGCCAGAGGGGTTACTCAACCTGACTAGCCAAAGATGGTGGGAGCCAGGGATTTCAGACCGCAAGTGCCAGCACACACACACCTGTTTCTGAAACAAATGACACACACACACACACATACACAGGAGAAGTTATTCCTACTTACTTCAAATACACTCAAGCTGCTTATCTGAAACTACCAATGATAACCGCAGTGGTTGAAAACATTTCATTACAATTTCTTGTAGATTCAGGAGCAACACAGTCATTAATCATGCGTAAATGTCTTCCAAATGCTCCACTTTCTAACAAAATTGTCCATTCCACAGGTGCATCTGGCCAGACAGTTCCGGAAGCGGTCACAGTCCGCTCAAGATCATCGATCCTTTTAATCATGAAACACATGAACATCAGTTTTTGCTTTCTGACTCTTGCCCAATAAATTTATTAGCAAGAGATTTGATTCTAAAATTTAGATTGGCAATAAATTGTGCACCTGATGGTTTGACTGTGTCTAAACAATTAGAGTCTGATGCTCTGGTCTCTCTCACACCTGAATTATTGTTCATTTTTCAGTGGTTGCTAATTGATCCACATCAGAGACACACTCTGCTCTCAATGGCCAGAGAAAGGCTGCCACCTAGTGTCTGTTTCATGACTGAACCACATCTACACTGCACTGCTCATGTCGTTTCAGATCCAGCTGACCCAGTAGGGGACTCATTTCTGCAAACACAGACAACACAACTTGTCACCACATCTATCTGTTGGACACAAGACTCATGTTTTGTGCTGATAGATTTGAACAACAAAACAACACCTCAGACAAGTTACTTCACAGTACCTGACTCATTTCCTCACATCTCACTAGCAAAGCCACCTGACTCCCAATGGCGATCTCTAGGTCCTCTAGCACTTAGAGCACACACCACACATGACTGGGAACCACGTGATGATTGTTCCTTCTCACCGTCTCTCAACATGTTTAGGCAAGATTTTTGCCTCATGCTGACAGCACGACCAACAAAGGAAGTGATTGATAACAATGCATGACTAGTTACGTCCATGATGTCTCTGGACGACCCTGAATTGGCAGACGTCCCCGCCCATCTCTGGGCCACAACTAAATATGATGTCGGGTTAATTAAGGGCCAAAAACCAATTGAAATAACACCAAAGTCTTCTTATAGTCTCCTACATGTCTTTGCGTGAGTGCAGCTACAGCGTGCGCTCTCAGGACATGATTACCTGCAGTGTTCCGTCAGTGAGGACTGAACTTGGAAAAAGGGCCTTCTCCTACTCTGCTCCTGCTTCATGGAATATCTTACAAAAAGATCTGAAGCTCTCGACCTTGACTTCTCTAAATGGTTTTCAGAATCTGTTGGAATCCTGGCAAAAACCAATGCAGATTTGTTCCTGTCTTTGATTTTATACGTCTACCTTATAATGTTTTGCTAGTTTTTTGATACTTTGTTAAAAAAAAAAAAAATAAAATAATATATATATATATTTTGTTTTTTTCTCTCTTTTTGTTTTCTATTGTTTATTGTTTGTTTGTTTATTGTTTAATGAAATTCTATCACTGCTGTTCATTGTTCTTTAGTTTTAGCAGGTCGCTTTCGTAAATGAGCCCATGAGGTTCAAAAGATTTACCTGACTAAATAAAGGTTGAATGAATGAATAGACCTAAAATAGCCCAATACCCACTGAAGCCTGAAGCAGAAAAAGGTATCACTCCAGTTTTCCGCTCCTTACTAGAAGCAGGCGTGATCATCGCCTGCCCTGAGTCACCAGTGAGAACCCCGATTTTTCCAGTCAAAAAGATCAGACCTACTCCTCCAGATGAATGGAGATTTGTTCAAGACTTAAGAGCAGTTAATGCCTCTGTCCAAGCAAGAGCACCTATTGTACCTAACCCTTATGTCATCCTTTCTCAGATCCCTGCAGGCTCCACATATTTCAGTGTGATAGACTTAGCAAATGCGTTTTTTAGCGTTCCAGTTCATCCCAACAGCCAGTTCTGGTTTGCTTTCCAATTCCTGGGTAAGGCTTACACTTTTACGAGGCTCCCGCAAGGTTTCTGTGAATCTCCCACTATTTTTCATCAAGCACTGAATGATAGTTTGATGAGTTTCTCTCTGCCTCATGATTGTGCTTTGTTACAGTACGTGGATGATTTGCTGCTGGCTGCACCATCTGAACAGTCTTGTAAAGAGAACACGATCAGACTGCTGACATTTCTGGCAGAACAAGGTCACAAAGCATCATTGTCAAAATTGCAGTTTGTACAAACCACTGTCACTTTTCTTGGACACAGGATCTCCAGAGAAGGAAGAAAAATTGCTGACTCGCGTGTTGAGGCGATTGTGAAACTGCCATTACCGGTAACAAAAAAACAACTCATGTCTTTTTTAGGTCTTTGCGGTTACTGTAGGCATTTCATCCCAAACTACGCTGAGATTGAGGCTCCTTTAAGAAAGGTATGTCATGACAAACACTTACAAATGAGCTCACATGTCACGTGGACAACTGAGGCACTGCAGGCCTTTGAAACACTCAAGCAACAGTTGCAAAAGGCTCCCACTCTTGGTATTCCAGATCCGGAACGCCCGTTTACACAGGCTGTGGATGAGAGGAAGGGCCACATGACGTCAGTGTTGTTGCAAAAGCATGGGGACAGATTGAAACCAGTCGCCTACTTTTCAGCTAAATTAGATCCAGTCGCTGCTGGTTTGCCTCTCTGCTTGCGCGCTGTAGCCGCAGCAGAAAAAGCTGCACTGGCGAGTAGAGACATTGTGGGGTATTCTGATCTGACTCTCCTTGTCCCCCACGCAGTTACTCAAATTCTTAATGAGCAAAAAACTGCTCATCTTTCAACCGCACGTTGGTTACGTTATCACACCACACTGTTAGACATGCCCAACATCACCATCCAACGATGTAATGTCTTGAATCCTGCGACTCTTTTGCCAAACGAGGATGATGGTGAACCACATGACTGTATGGCGGAACTTGAAGTCATATGCACACCACGACCTGACTTAGAACAAAATCCTTTGACTGACCCTGATTGGGAACTTTTTGTTGATGGATCTTCTTCCCGTGACCCTGACACTGGTCAGATTCGCAGTGGATATGCTGTTGTTACCCTCACACACACAGTTGAATCATCTTCTTTACCATCATGCTCAGCACAAGCCTGCGAGCTGGTGGCTCTCACTCGTGCATGCACACTTTCTGAAGGTAAAACTGTTAACATTTACACAGACAGCAGGTATGCTTTTGGAGTTGTTCATGACTTTGGAGCTTTGTGGAGACACAGAAACTTCCTCAAGTCTGATGGCCAACCAATCCTTCATCACAAACTTGTAGACGAACTTCTTACTGCAATCACTCTCCCTCTCAGAATTGCAGTCATCAAATGTGCAGCACACACATCAAACACTGATCCTGTCTCCATAGGTAACTCACTCGCTGACACAGCAGCTAAACAAGCGTCAATGTTGCCCAACCCAACTAATATGCTTTTGTCTTTGCCTTTAAACAAAGATGATGATGTTTCATTCTCTGTTTCAGACATGCAAAAGTTTGCACCAGCCAGTGAAAAGGCAAACTGGAAGAAACACGGATGCATTTTTCAAAATGATGTGTGGGTAGGTCCAAATGGTAATCCATGCCTTCCACGACACTTTTTCCCTTCTTTTGCAACATTGACACATGGATTGGACCACGTGTCAAAAGGAGGGATGTTGAGACAAATCAATGAAAATTGGTTTACGATTAACTTTCATCAGACAGCCAAACAACACTGTGAGGCATGTTTAATCTGTGCCACACATAATGTTGCTAAAGCCATTAAACCCACAGGTTCTGGAGCTCACAAAACAATCACAGCACCATTCCAACACATCATGATTGATTTCATTGAACTAACACCAACTCAAAACAAAAGATACTGTCTAGTCATAGTAGACATGTATTCCAAATGGGTAGAAGCCTTCCCGACAAAGCATGCCACAGCTAAAACAGTAGCTAAACTTCTGTTACAAGAAGTCATTCCCAGGTGGGGAATCCCACAAAAAATCTCAAGTGATAATGGCCCCCATTTCGCAAATCAAATCCTTGATGACATATCACGAGCACTGAACTTTGACCTGACCAAACACTGTGCCTATCATCCACAAAGTGGAGGGGCGGTCGAAAGAGAGAATGGAACATTAAAAAACAAACTGTCTAAGATCTGTGAAGAAACAAAACTTAACTGGGTGTCTTGTCTGCCAATTGCACTAACATATTTGCGCATGCGAAGACGAGCTAAGCATAACCTCAGCCCATTTGAAATTCTTTTTGCAGCTCCACCCAACATGGGTGTGGGACCAATTTCAACTAGTGATCTAAAACATTGTGATCACGACATGCTGACGTATTGCATTAATCTGACTAATCACCTTAAATCTATCAGAGAGCAAGTCCAGGGAGGGCTACCCAGCCCAACTCAGGTAAAGTTACACAACATAACTCCTGGAGACTTTGTTATGGTTAAATCTTTCAGGAGGAAACACTGGAACTCGCCCAGGTGGACCGGACCCTACCAGGTGTTGCTCGTGACCCACACGGCCGTGAAAGTCGCGGAGAGGGCTACTTGGATCCACGCCGCCCACTGCAAGCTGTTCCGAGGTACCAGGTCACCAACAGAGGGCCCACTGGCAGGAGAACGAGTTTAACCAGCCCAGAGGAACAGCGCGCCAGAGCTTTAGAAGCTGGGTGCCAACAAGGGTGCAGCAAGTATCGGAATCTGCACGATTTGATACCACCGAGGGATCTACGCGCTCAGGAGACACTGCTTTAGAAGAACTCCTGACAACGACAGAAAAGATAAGACGATGCTCGATACACGCATCCCACGCACAATTTTAAAACAACCTGTTTCGCCTAGAACATGCACTGGGATGAAAGAGTTGCTTTGCTATACTCTAGTCATTGTGGGACTGACACTGATAGGTCTCATGACATGGTACCTGCATCCTGAAAATGTGAGCCAACTCAATCCAGCTAAGAGAGAGCTCAAACAGAGTCCTGGTCGAAGGGACTACAACGGTAACCCCGTCTTCATAGTTCCATATGTCAACGGCACAACTTCAACAATAACTTTACCTGTTTGCAAATTGTTTGACTGCTCAGATGAAAGAATCAGAAAAGCCGAGTTTTACATGTGTCTCTGTGGAACTTATGATCCTACCATTTGTACGTCCTGCCCAACATGGGAAAAGGTTTTTTTGTACACAGGTTCTTGGGGTAGTCCACAAACAGTGAAAGGCCAACCACTTTATTGGTGGGCTGAAAGGTTTAAACTAGTAAAAGGCGGAAATGGCGGATCAACTAATCTCCTATTATCCATACAATCCGTGACAGAATGGCATGTGTATCCCCCACTTAGCCACAGATACCAAGAAGATGCAACTCAGAAACTACTTAGACACACGTCAAACCCTAAATTGCATGTTGTTCTCCAAGCAGAAGTATCAGGTACAGACCCCTTCAGGGAACTTATAATTCAAATAACAGATTCTCCACCAACACCCACACAATATGAAGCACCTTCCGATCTCGAGACTAACGAGACACTTCTTAGCATTAACAGCGTAGATTATTCCAAGTTGTCCCCAAATGATGTAATTGCTATGACCACAGGGTACTCCGACCTCAATGTATGGTTAACATGGTTAATTGAATCAGCTAAAGAAGCGTCGCTCTCTGAATGTGTAGCCTGTGCATCTGCACGACCCACTCCCTTAACAGAACCAGCACCGTTGTTTTTAGAAGACGAATGGGGTTTCGATTGCATGTTACTTATCACCCAAAAAATTAAAACTAGGAATTGCACAACCTTAGAAGAAATTTTTCCCCTTGGTCCTGATGGCACACAGGTTGGCGCATTTCATGCTGATAAAAGACACGATTATGTTTGCTTCAATTTTGTAGCTACCGTTCCTAACACCAACCTAGGCAGCATAGATGTTGATTGGTGTAATATAACATTCACAGCCACAACCACGACAGGTCGGCAACAGGAGGTGGGGCGACTGACTCGTTCAGGTCTGTATTACTATTGTGGTGGTAAAAAGTTGTATACTCAAGTCCCTCAAGATTCAATAGGACTATGTGCTATGGTTAGACTTAAGGCTCCACTTACTCTCATAGGACACAGAATTGCACAAGGTTTTCCTTATCCAGGTAACAGACGGCGTAGAAGTTTCACCTTTGATCCAACAGTGAACTCTCCAACTTACATCGATGCGATTGGAATCCCTAGAGGCGTGCCAGACGAGCATAAATTGGCTGATCAAATTGCTTCAGGGTTTGAAAATCTTCCTGTGATCTCAGCATATTTCCCTGTCACACCTAATAAAAATGTTGACCGTATTAATTACGTTCATTATAATGTCATGCGTCTTAGCAACCTGACCAGAGATGCTGTTGAAGGACTAGCTGAGCAATTGGCTCCCACTTCCCTGATGGCTGTACAGAACAGAATGGCGCTTGATTTTTTGCTCGCGGAGAAAGGCGGAGTGTGTAGCATGTTTGGCGACTTGTGTTGTAGTTTTATCCCCAACAACACTGCCCCTGATGGAAAGGTGTCTAGAGCTTTGGAAGGACTTAGAACTTTGTCTAACGAGATGCAGAGCCACTCAGGTATTTATAACCCCATTGACGACTGGTTTAATAACACGTTTGGTAGATGGAAAGCGATAGTTATATCTTTGTTTATGTCTTTTGCCGTTTTTGCTGCTATCCTGATCACTTGTGGCTGTTGTTTAATTCCATGTACGCGCTCACTAGTTACTCGCCTGATCACAAAATCTTTGACCTCAGAACGTTTGTCAGAAACCTATGCGTTGTTAGCAAGTTCCCCAGACCCATACATGCAAATGTATCCCTCTTTAGAATATGCACGCATTTCCCCTCTCCCTGATTCCGATCTGACTACTTATGCCGACGTCTGCACCCTGGAAGAATGCATCACTGAGTTTAAAATGCACCCATTAGAGTAAACCATGAAAATCACACTTATTGCTCGCGCCGACCGAAATATCTTAACTATAGACATGGACCACTTAGACGACTGCTTCACCATTGATTATGATGTACGATCACGGGTAATAAACTTTACAACCGAGTCGAACCGGTCCCGCTTAGATTTTTTAGATCTCGTAGTAAGCATAGTACAGATTTGTGCTTTCAGACAGCTCCCAGAGGCTCATGTATATCACGGCTACCACTTTCTGAATTAAAGAGCCGTGTCTCCTTAATGTTTATTTTTCCCTTTTGTTTTATTGATGTAGTCAAGTAAAAATCAACACATAAAGGTCAAATCAACATTTTATCCTGATTAAATTACATATCATTTGTCCATTTATTTTCTTTTGTACTTTAATCCTCAATTGTTCTGTTTTCAATTGTTTTTGAACATGACTGTTGCTTGCCACATTATTTGCAGGTCTTTAACCTGCACAAAAACAGCTACTTGCTAATTCTATCTCTAGTTAATGATGGTTGCATGGAAAGTCTCTTAGACACATGTAATTTGATGTTTTATTTTGAGAGTCTCATACTTTTTTCTTCTCTTATAGATCAACTGAATGTAAGGATGATATGGACACCAGATTTGGTCGCCGCCGTGGGGCCGGGGTGTTGTGCAGCTTTTGTCCCCAAGCATTTCCACATCGTTGCCACCGGGGTTTTCCTGCACAAGTTCACATCATCCAGTTAGGCCTGGGGAGGCATAACATGTGATTTAATAACACTGTGATTTTCTTGAGTAACATTACTTTTAAGATTTTGTTGTTGTTGTGAATTGTATTATCTTAGTTGTTCCTGACGGAACAAAAGGAGGGAATTGTAAAGTAAATCATACATTCTCAGGGATTAAACTCATAATTAAACTTATGTGTTAAACTTTTCACCTTATGTGCAGAATCATGCACTCCAAATGTCCCTGTGCATAAACTGTGATCTGCTGACTCTGTACATTTTGTGACCATCTGTGTGAAACCAACCATCTGTTCCTTATTTCTAACGTCATGTTCCTCATTTTATCTGCTGAACAAACTGTGACCTGCTCGTGTTAGTCTAAAAACAACACTGTTGCATTATAAGAAGTGCTGAATGCTCACTTTCCATTTGCTGAGTGCTCATGTTCCATGTGTTATCAGAAGTTTCCACCTGGAGATAGACAAACACCTCCCGTTCCACCCATTGTACCACCCTCAACCCCTCCCCAAACTAGCTCCGCCTGTACGAGGGTTCTTAATCCATGCTGTGTTACTGTCTGAGCAGAGCAGACCCAAGACAGCCTCAGTGCCTGTACCATTCTGTTCTCAATCTTGCAAGATTCATTAAATCTTTTAAGCTTGAACTTCATTTGAACAGCCTTGTCTCGTTATTCAGAAGTTTATTTCACAACCCCTACTCCATTTATCTTTCTATCCACACCATGGTAAAACAGTTTGAACCCTGCTCCAGTACTGTGAGCCTTGCAGCCCTTCTACTTGGTCTCTTGGACACATAAAACATCTACCTTTCTTCTCTGCATCATGTCAGCCAGCTCTCTACCTTTGCCTGTCATTGTCCCCACATTTAGAGTTGCAACCCTCAGTCCTACATTCTTCACTTTCCTCTTCTCCCTCTGTCTCCTGACACGTTTCCCTCCTCGGGGTCTTCGACTAACAGTAGCACAATTTCTGCCGGCACCCTGTTTGTCAACAGCACCGGTGGCAGTCGTTGTTAACCGGGCCTCGACCGATCCGGTAGGTTTCACTTTGATGAACTTGCATTATGGTTTTGGCAAACGTATTTTACATCAAATGCCATTCCTGACACAACCCTCACCATTTACCCGGGCTTGGGACCGGCACAAGAGTTACACTGGCTTGTGCTCCCTAGTAGCTGGTTTGACCCCACTCAACAAGCACACACACTTTTTGTCCCACTTCCTTTGTGCAGGAGGTTGCGGAGCATTAAGTGTAGAATCACTAGACTGAAGAACAGCTTCTACTCTGAGGCTGTTACTTATAAATCCCTAACCAGGGATTCATCATCACTCGAGACGCGGAGCATGACGGTCATGCTGTGCCTTGTGAAGCTCGTTGTAGCTTATTCAAACAATTTAAATAAATGAGTTTTCGCATGAATAACCTGATTAATTTTATGTAGGAAGTTGTTGACTCATGCCGGGTACCGACCAAACGTGTTTCGGCCAGCGGAAGCGGCCGGTTTACATTGAAAGTCTATGTGGAGACGCGTCGAGGCGCATCGAATCGTGAAGCTGCGCGTTTTGAGCTTCTGAAGCGGCGCTGCGGCACGCTACTGTTCCTTTCCACGCACGCGCGCGTCCGAAGCAACCTACGCGTCGAGCAGCGTGGAGCAGCGTCGAGCAGCGTCGAGCAGCGTCGAGCCGCCAAGGGTCAAATATTTGAACATTCGACGCATCGCAGCAACCAATCGGGAGAGATTCTGCTATGTGATGACGTAACGAAAACGGGACTTTTTTTGGACTTTTTAAACTTACCCCATCGAGCCTCCATGAAGAAACCAGCCTCCGGTAAGAAAGTTGGCATTTTTACAATTGCTGCTGTCCGCTCGAGCGTACGATCACCCCAAACATAAAAAAAAATACTTTTAATCTCAACAAAGACTTTTGGAGCTGCAGTTCCGCTCATAGAAAACCCACTCAAATAGTAACGAGGCTCACGTACAGCTGATTTCGTCTGCCCGATGTACAAGAAACAACCGGAAAAGGAGCCAGACCCCCCTCGTCTGCCTCCTCCCAGGGCGAGTCATCAGAAGTGTCTTCAGTGGCTGTGTGAAAGTGACAAGCGGCCAAAAGGGGGCGGCAGGAGCGTTTCGACGCGTTTGGTTGGTACCCGGCATTACCTGGTTGTTGTATGCTGGTGAAGATTCTCAGTCGTCCAGGACATGATAAAATCAAAAAAGGCGTTCAATACAGAACAACTGGACTTTATTTGTAACAAACAAGACGTTTCGCTTCTCATCCGAAAAGCTTGGTTGTTGTGCTTACACAGACAATTCAGTCCTCTCCTCACTACTCTGATGTCCTCTCCTGTTTCTGTTCGAGTTTGCCAGAGTACGTTTTTTTGCTGCCCTGACAGCTTCTTGTTTTGTTGTTTAAAATAAATAATTATTATTTTAAACCCCTACCTCGTTTGCTTGCCTGCACGTGTGTCTAACACCAGAGGAACCTGACAGAAGTAAGTTTGACTGTCCTGAGAGCACTTTTGCTTTGGTTTTTGTAACAATAAATATTATTATTTTTACCAAAGAGTCTGCCTGCCTCTGTCTGTGCAACAGCTAAACTGCAGATCATGTCAGAATCCCCAGACTACCTTCAGGTTGATGGCTTTTCACCTAGCTCACACTGGAGGACCAACAACGTAAGAAGGTAATAGACGATTACCTTGACAAGTTGACCACAGCCAATACCACCTAGGTGATGTACTGTACAGATGCTGGTCATAAAATTA
>JBBPBX010078520.1:0-16607 GCA_038048925.1 Garcialebias charrua
TTCAGATTTTTTCAGATTTCAGATTGTTTCAGATATTTTAGATTATTCAGATTATGCTGCTTTGTGCTTATTTCTGCTAGTTTCAGCTTCTTCTGCTATTTTAGCTACTATTAAGCTGTTTTTATGCTAATTTAGGCTTGTTTCAACAAATTCCACATTATTTGAACTCATTTCAACTTTTTCCATCCTAATTCTGCAAAACTGTACTTTTTCTACTAATTTCTAACACAGTTAAGCTTATTTCTGCTATTTCAGATAATATTCAGCTGTTTTTGCTATCTTTAGCTTTTTTCAGATAATTTCAACTTTATTTTGCTTATTTCTGCTTAGTTCAGATTTTTTCAGATTTCAGATTGTTTCAGATATTTCAGATTATTCACAATTATGCTATTTCTAATTACTTCAGATAATTGATGCTTATTTCTGCTACTTTAGATAATATTCAGCTGTTTATGCTATCTTAAGCTTTTTTCAGATAATTTCCACTTTTTTTGCTTATTTCAGATTATTTCAGATTTCAGATTGTTTAAGATGTTTCAGATTATTCCCAATTAGGCTCTTACTAATTCCTTCTTCTGATTTAAGCTTATTTCTGATATATTAGATAATATTTAGCTGTTTTTGTTCAATTTCAGCTGATGGCCGCCAACGCTACATTCAAATGGCTTTAACTCAGCCATCTTTATACATAGAGAGCTGAAATTTGGTGAGGTTGTAGCTAAGGACATTCTCTATCATGTATTGAATCCAAATCAAAAATCCAAGATGGCCGACAATGCAAAAATGTAAAAATACCATAAAATGGTCAATTTTGGTGATATTGAGCTGAAACTTGGTGTAGTGATAGCTGAGAATGTTTCCTATCAAATGCTATATCAAAATCAAAAATCCAAGATGGCCGCCAACTCTACTTTCAAATGGCTTTAACTCAGCCATCATTATACATAGAGAGTCGAAATTTGGTGAGGTTGTAGCTGAGGACATTATCTATCATGTACGGAATCCAAATCAAAAATCCAAGATGGCCGACAAAGTAAAACATTAAAAAACTGTAAAAATCCAAGATGGCCGCCAACGCTACATTCAAATGGCTTTAACTCAGCCATCTTTATTCATAGAGAGCTGAAATTTGGTGAGGTTGTAGCTGAGGGAATCCTCTATCATGTACGGAATCCAAATCAAAAATCCAAGATGGCCGACAAAGCAAAACATTAAAAATACTGTAAAATCCAAGATGGCCACCAACGCTACTTTCAAATGGCTTTAACTCAGCCATCATTATACATAGAGAGCCGAAATTTGGTGAGGTTGTAGCTGAGGGAATCCTCTATCATGTACGGAATCCAAATCAAAAATCCAAGATGGCCGACAAAGCAAAACATTAAAAATACTGTAAAATCCAAGATGGCCACCAACGCTACTTTCAAATGGCTTTAAATCAGCCATATTTATTCATAGAGAGCCGAAATTTGGTGAGGTTGTAGCTATGGACATTCTTTATCATGCATTAGGTGAAACGGCCATTTTGATTGAATATGCAAATTAGGTGAAGTGGCCATTTTGGTTCAATATACAAGGCAGTTAATTGCCTTGTGAAGTAAGTCAATGCATGTATTGTTACCATTTTGGTTCTACAATTTAAGTAGACAAGTTAGCCATTTTGATTTAATAAGCACATTAGGTAAAGCGGCCATTTTGATTGAACATGCAAGTTGGGTGAAGCGGCCATTTTGGCATTCACACATGCATTTTCTCAGGAAATGCAATCTAGTTGTGTGAATGCCAACAAGGCATTCACACTATAGAGATTGTGTTTATATTTATTATTATTATTATTCTTATATGTTACTATCTTCCGTCCGTACGTTTTTTGGCCTCCTACTCCTCCTACAGTTTTTGTGCCAATTCAACAAATCATATATCAAAATGTTCAGCTCGCTCAGGACAATCCAGCTATGACTTTTGGTAATGCAACTTTAGCTTTTTGAGATATTTAGCCTTTTCGGCCATTTTTTTCCCATTGAAAATGAATGGAGCTAAAATGAAATGGCCTTTGGGGGGCTTTATCATATCTTAAATCTCACCAAATTTGGCAGACTCATCACTCAGACATGGGGGAGTAAAAAAATATCAAAACCTCACGTTTTCATATATGCTGAAGGGGCGTGGCCTGGCCTCAAAGTTAGGCATCTCGCCATGAAAAACGAAACACTTATAGCACCTACACGAAAACTGTCTAATACATCAAACCTTCAGTGATTGACGCACATCCCGTCCCCTGTAATACTGAATGGTCAAATCATGACATTATTTAAGCCCCGCCCCCTCACAACAGGAAGTGTACAGTTGTACATTGAACGTCCCGATCGGACACCTGTTACCTAATCAGCGTGACGGTCTGTCCAGTGACCGAAGACATGTTGCTGTAACAAGCTTTCCAACACTGACCGTTTTGGGTGGAGCATGTGGGCGTGGCGATGTGGCGAATCAGACGTAACGCCATCGCAAACGAAACACTAATAGCACCTACACGAAAACCGTCTAATACATCAAACCTTCAGTGATTGACCCACATCCGGTCCCCTGCAATACTGAATGGTCAAATCATGACATTAATTAAGCCACGCCCCCTCACAACAGGAAGTGTACAGTTGTACATTGAACATCCCGATCGGACACCTGTTACCTAATCAGCGTGACGGTCTGTCCAGTGACCGAAGACATGTTGCTGTAACAAGCTTTCCACGACTGGTTGTTTTGGGTGGAGCATGTGGGCGTGGCGATGTGGCGAATCAGACGTAACGCCGTCACAATACGTTTGGCCTTTTGGGAGCTTTATCATATCCCAAAACTCACCAAATTTGGCAGACTCGTCAGGACTGGTGAAAAATTACATATTTTGGGGGCGTGGCCAAAATTGCAACAGAAAGGGCTCAAGAGCGCCACCTAGAAAATTTCAAACTACCCTCCGCATTGGCCTTAGTTTCACGTAGGATCATGAAATTTGGTACACTTGTCCAATTCACCAAGACGCACAGAAAACCCTCTGGCGTCAACGTTGTACGATAAATGGGAAGGCGGCCATTTTGGAATGTGGACCAAATTGAGTGCACGCACTAGGTGCCGAACGGGTACGGGAAAGGCACGAGAGTGTTTCGGGGTGGACCAGCTCGACTTCCCGCGGTCGCCGCGAGAAGGGCGGAGCGGCGCTAAGGCATTCACACGTGCATTTTCGTAGGAAATGCGGTTTTTCTAGTGTTACAATTACATCTGTTACTATCCTGATTCCGTACGTTTTTTGGCACGCTACTCCTCCTACAGTTTTTGTGCTATTTCAACAATTCATATATCAAAATGTTCAGCTCATTCAGGACATGATGGCTATGACTTTTGGTATTGGTGCAACTTTAGCTTTTTGAAATATTCAGCCTTTTCGGCCATTTTTTTCCCATTGAAAATGAATGGAGCTCAAATGAACTCAATGAGCTCATTTTACATCCTTGATATCTTTGGAACTCATTACAATATTTCACTACTCCTTTCACATTTTGGACCAACTCAACTTCCTTCAGCTACCTTGTACATTTTTTAAAAATATTTCGGCTACTTTCAGCTAATTTCAACTGTTTCTACAACGACTTTGCGATCTTTTCAGCTTAATGCAGCTTACTTCAACATTGTTGTACTTATACTGACTTATGATCATTATGCTCCTTTCAGCAAATTTTTGAAAGATTAAGATATTTTTGCTATTTTAGCTACTATTTAGCTGTTTATGCAAATTTCAGCTTTTTCAGCTATTTCAACAATTTTTTTTAATCAATCCAACTTTTTTCAGCCTAATTCAGCAAAACCATGTTCTACCAACTTCCTTCTGGTAATTTAAGATATTTTCTGCTTGTTTTAGCTGTTGTTCAGCTGTTTTTGACCAATTTCAGCTGATGGCTGCCAATGTTACTTTCAAATGGCTTTAACTCAGCCATTTTTATTCATAGAGAGCTGAAATTTGGTGAGGTTGTAGCTATGGACCATCTCTAACATACATTAGGTGAAGCAGCCATTTTGATTGAACATGCAAATTAGGTGAGGCCGCCATTTTGGTTCAATATACAAGGCAGTTACTTGCCTTGCAAAGTAAGTCAATGCATGTATTGTTGCCATTTTGGTTCTACAATTAAAGTAGACAAGGTAGCCATTTTGATTTAATAAGCACATTAGGTAAAGCGGCCATTTTGATTGAACATGCAAGTTGGGTGAAGCGGCCATTTTGGCATTCACACATGCATTTTCTCAGGAAATGCAATCTAGTTGTGTGAATGCCAACAAGGCATTCACACTATAGAGATTGTGTTTATATTTATAGTTACTATCTTCATTCCGTACGTTTTTTGGCATGTAACTACTCGCACAGTTTTGGTGCCATTTCAACAATTCATATATCAAAATGTCCAGCTCGCTCAGGACAATCCGGCTATGACTTTTGGTAATGCTGCAACTTTAGCTTTTTGAATTATTTAGCCTTTTCGGCCATTTTTTTCCCATTGAAAATGAATGGAGCTAAAATGAAATGGTCTTTTGGGGGCTTTATCATACCCTAAAACTCACCAAATTTGGCAGACTCATCACTCAGACATGCAGGAGTAACAAATGATCAAAACCTCGCATTTTCATATATGCTGAAGGGGCGTGGCCTGGCCTCAAAGTTAGGTATCTCGCCATGAAAAACGAAACACTAATAGCACCTACACGAAAACCGTCTAATACATCAAACCTTCAGTGATTGACCCACAACCACTCCCCTGCAATACTGAATGGTCAAATCATGACATTAATTAAGCCACGCCCCCTCACAACAGGAAGTGTACAGTTATACATTGAACGTCCCGATCGGACACCTGTTACCTAATCAGCGGGACGGTCTGTCCAGTGACCGAAGACATGTTGCTGTAACAAGCTTTCCAACACTGACCGTTTTGGGTGGAGCATGTGGGCGTGGCGATGTGGCGAATCAGCCGTCACGCCGTCACAAACGAAACACTAATAGCACCTACACGAAAACAGTCTAATACATCAAACCTTCAGTGATTGACCCACATCTGGTCCCCTGCAATACTGAATGGTCAAATCATGACAATAATTAAGCCACGCCCCCTCACAACAGGAAGTGTACAGTTGTACATTGAACATCCCGATCGGACACCTGTTACCTAATCAGCGTGACGGTCTGTCCAGTGACCGAAGACATGTTGCTGTAACAAGCTTTCCAACACTGACCGTTTTGGGTGGAGCATGTGGGCGTGGCAATGTGGCGAATCAGACGTAACGCCGTC
The DNA here is from genome assembly GCA_038048925.1 of Garcialebias charrua. NCBI lineage: Eukaryota > Metazoa > Chordata > Actinopteri > Cyprinodontiformes > Rivulidae > Garcialebias > Garcialebias charrua. Next base: position 5,331 of record JBBPBX010078520.1, read on the forward strand.
ACAAACGAAACACTAATAGCACCTACACGAAAACTGTATAATACATCAAACCTTCAGTGATTGACCCACATCCGGTCCCCTGCAATACTGAATGGTCAAATCATGACATTAATTAAGCCACGCCCCCTCACAACAGGAAGTGTACAGTTGTACATTGAACGTCCCGATCGGACACCTGTTACCTAATCAGCGTGACGGTGTGTCCAGTGACCGAAGACATGTTGGTCTAACAAGCTTTCCAACACTGACCGTTTTGGGTGGAGCATGTGGGCGTGGCGATGTGGCGAATCAGACGTAACGCCGTCACAATACGTTTGGCCTTTTGGGAGCTTTATCATATCCCAAAACTCACCAAATTTGGCAGACTCGTCAGGACTGGTGAAAAATTACATATTTTGGGGGCGTGGCCAAAATTGCAAAAGAAACGGCTCAAGAGCGCCACCTAGAATATTTCAAACTACCCTCCGCATTGGCCTTAGTTTCACGTAGGATCATGAAATTTGGTACACTTGTCCAATTCACCAAGACGCACAGAAAACCCTCTGGCGTCAACGTAATACGATAAATGGGAAGGCGGCCATTTTGGAATGTGGACCAAATTAGGTGCACGCATTGGGTGCCCAATGGGTACGGGAAAGGCACGAGAGTGTTTCAGGGTGAACTAGCTCGACTTCCCGCGGGCGCCACAAGAAGGGCGGAGCGGCGCTAAGGCATTCACACGTGCATTTTCGCAGGAAATGCAAATTTTCTAGTTATAGTTACTATCTTCATTCCGTACGTTTTTTGGCATCTAACTACTCGCACAGTTTTGGTGCCATTTCAACAATTCATATATCAAAATGTTCAGCTCATTCAGGACAATCCGGCTATGACTTTTGGTAATGCTGCAACTTTAGCTTTTTGAAATATTCAGCCTTTTCGGCCATCTTTTTCCCATTGAAAATGAATGGAGCTAAAATGAAATGGCAGGTTGGGGGCTTTATCATATCCTAAAACTCACCAAATTTGGCAGACTCATCACTCAGACATGCAGGAGTAAAAAATGATCAAAACCTCACATTTTCATATATGCTGAAGGGGCGTGGCCTGGCCTCAAAATTAGGCATCTCGCCATGAAAAACGAAACACTAATAGCACCTACACGAAAACCGTCTAATACATCAAACCTTCAGTGATTGACCCACAACCACTCCCCTGCAATACTGAATGGTCAAATCATGACATTAATTAAGCCACGCCCCCTCACAACAGGAAGTGTACAGTTATACATTGAACGTCCCGATCGGACACCTGTTACCTAATCAGCGGGACGGTCTGTCCAGTGACCGAAGACATGTTGCTGTAACAAGCTTTCCAACACTGACCGTTTTGGGTGGAGCATGTGGGCGTGGCGATGTGGCGAATCAGCCGTCACGCCGTCACAAACGAAACACTAATAGCACCTACACGAAAACAGTCTAATACATCAAACCTTCAGTGATTGACCCACATCCGGTCCCCTGCAATACTGAATGGTCAAATCATGACAATAATTAAGCCACGCCCCCTCACAACAGGAAGTGTACAGTTGTACATTGAACATCCCGATCGGACACCTGTTACCTAATCAGCGTGACGGTCTGTCCAGTGACCGAAGACATGTTGCTGTAACAAGCTTTCCAACACTGACCGTTTTGGGTGGAGCATGTGGGCGTGGCAATTAAGAAATATATTGATAAAAATGTTGGCCATATCATCCAGCCCTACCTGGAGGGTAAATGTAAATTATATCTTGGCTGAAAATATTCAATCAAGCAGCGAAGCAGGCAGTCTGATTTCAGTCAGCTGCGCTCAGTCTGCTCCTCCTCCGAGACGGGCAGACTGAGCGCAGCTGACAGATATTAGACAGCCTGCTTCGGACTAAACAAGAGGAACACACCGCTGAAGCCAGGGAGCTCGAACGTCCAAAGTAAAACTAACTTTACAACAGTGCCTGGTTAAACAATCCTTGTGCTCTTTAATGTGGTGCTTTTTCAGATGTTTATTAAGTTTGATGTATTGTAGGTCACAACGGAGCTTTCTTCTCTTGGTACAGCGGATCTGCAGACATTGCACGTTGCTGTCTTATGGTGTTTAGTGTAAAACACTTTCACACAGCGGACATGTTGAGATGAAAAGTTGGTTAGCCGTTAGCCACAGTGCTGCTCTCAGTCCTCATGTATTTACTCACATTTTAGCTGGCTTCAAACTATGAAATGAATTTCCTTAAGAAAATACATTCCATAGTTTGATTCCCTGCCTTGCAGAGCAGCCGGCAGGGACTCACATGTGGAGATGTTTCAGCAGACATAGACATTCATCATGGATCAGAAATCTCTGCAGATTGTATCAGAAAAATCCGATAGGTAAATTATGCTGGCATAGGAGGCCGAGGCCAATACTGATACCGGATCAGACCCATCCTTAATTAAAACACAATTAGTTCATCTGCATGATAAATCTGTTAATCAACCAAGTAACTAACTGATTAAATAACAATTATCTCAGGAATTACATGAACAACATTTCATGGGGTCTGACTGTTTGAAAAAACAATTTGATTGGTTGGTTGGTTCTCTCCACATATTGCACAACCACTGAACCAGTATTTTAGAACCAACATCTATAGTTCAAATTATGATCTAAGGTTTAATTAGTTTGTTTTTAAAGTATTCTTCAGAAATTAGGTGCAAATCAAAGATTAGGAACTTGTTCAAAAATTGTTACAGAATATATTTTACAAAATCAAAATTAATTTTGGTTGGGTGTTAAAACACCAGTTGCATCTCATGGCCTATAAAAATTATTTTAATATTTTCTGGTAGAAAGTTTCCACTCCAGTGTGGACTCTGATGTGTGAGTTTAAACTTGTCTTCTGACTAAATCTTTGTCCACAAAGTTCACAAGGAAATGGCTTGTCTCCTGTGTGGACTCTCATGTGTGAGTTTAAATTTGCCTTCCGACTAAATCTTTGTTGACAAAGATCACATGGAAACGGCTTGTCTCCTGTGTGGACTCGCATGTGTGAGTTTAAATGTGTCTTATGATTAAATCTTTGTCCACAAAGATCACATGGAAACGGCTTGTCTCCTGTGTGGACTCTCATGTGTGAGTTTAAATTCTCCTTCCGACTAAAATTTTGTCCACAAAGATCACATTGAAACGGCTTGTCTCCTTTGTGGACTCTCATGTGCGAGTTTAAATGTGTCTTCTGACCAAATCTTTGTCCACAAAGATCACATAGAAACGGCTTGTCTCCTGTGTGGACTCTCGTGTGTCTGTTTAAATGTTTCTCATAATTAAATCTATGTCCACAAAGATCACATGGAAATGGCTTGTCTTCTCCTGTGTGGACTCTCATGTGTGAGTTTAAATATGTCTTCTGACTAAATCTTTGTCCACAAAGTTCACAAGGAAACGGCTTGTCTCCTGTGTGGACTCTCAAGTGTGAGTTTAAATTTGACTTCTGACTAAATCTTTGTCCACAAAGTTCACAAGGAAACGGCTTGTCGTCTCCTGTGTGGACACTCATGTGTGAGTTTAAATAGGTCTTCTGACTAAATCTTTGTCCACAAAGTTCACAAGGAAATGGCTTGTCTCCTGTGTGGACTCTCATGTGTGAGTTTAAACTTGCCTTATGACCAAATCTTTGTCCACAAAGTTCACAAGGAAATGGCTTGTCTCCTGTGTGGACTTTCATGTGTGTGTTTAAATTTGTCTTCTGACTAAATCTTTGTCCACAAAGTTCACAAGGAAATGGCTTGTCTCCTGTGTGGGCTCTTATGTGTAGGTTTAAATGTGTCTTCCTACTGAATCTTTGTCCACAAAGTTCACAAATAAATGGCTTGTCTCCTGTGTGGACTCTCATATGTGAGTTTAAACTTCCCTTATGACTAAATCTATGTCCACAAAGTTCACAAGGAAATGGCTTGTCTCCTGTGTGGACTCTCATGTGTGAGTTCAATTTTGATTTGGAAGTAAATCCTTTACCACAGTCATCACAGCTTATTGATTTTGGCCTTGCCTGGACCTTCCTGCGTGACTCTACATTTTTCTTCTCTCCAACACATTTCTTATTAAGCAGACATCTTGAAGACTTCACTTCTGAATGACTTGTCATGTGTCTTTGAAGAGTCCGGTTACTGACATACTGCTTACCACACTCAGAGCAGCTCAAAGATTTGTTGACAGTTTTTACCTCTGATTCAGGAGCCCTGCTCTCCTTCCAGTCTTTCATACTGTCTTCACCTTCTGATTCAGAGTCTGATGAGTTCTTTAGCAGAGAGTCAGGACTGGTCATTTCACCATCCTCTTCATTGTCCTCATTAACGTCAGTCTTTGAAGAGCTGGAACTGCCTTTGAGAGTCTTTAAATCTGGGTTCCTGGTAAGTTTTTTTTTTTAAATCCTCCTCACTCTTTAAAGAAACTGTAGTGACCTAAAATCTGATATCGGTCTCCTCCATATTAAGTTGGTCACCCACCAGACTGGTCTAAGGGTCTTTTCTTCCACTTTATGATAAGAGGCTCTGGGTCCTGCTGGTCAACATCAGGCCTTCAGTCTTGAGGAGCTTCTTCTTCTTAATCAGCTCTAAACAGAAACAGGAACCATTGAAACACATGTACAATAAAGACAATGTTACTTCAACACACGCACACACACACGCACACACACACAAACACACACACACACACACACACACACACACACACTTTTACCCTCACAATCACCATCTTCTAGGGGTGTAACGGTACACTAAAATCACATTTCGGTTCGGTTAATTTTCGGTACAAAAAAAGGACAAAATAAAGACTTACAAAATGTTTATTTTGAAAATATGCCAAGTAAACAATACGTTTGTATAAAAATAAATAAAAGTGACCCATTTGGGTGCTATTTTAAATAAACGGCACTTTTTACAATAAATAAACTATACTAACGATAATAAAAATCTTAATAAATATAATAACAGTCAAAACCAGAACAATAAGCAGCAACAGACTGTTTACAATATAGCTAATCAAGTTTAAAGTTTTTGTCCAAAAAGACCAACTTGTCAATGTTTTCTGCCGAAAGCACAGATCTATCCATCCATCCATCCATCCATTTTCTTCCGCTTATCCGGGGTCGGGTCGCGGGTAGGCTTGTTATAGATTAACCGATTCGACCGGATATCCGGTTTGACAAGCTAGCGATGTGGTTGCATCGGTAGCAGCCACGTAAACCGACAGCAACCAGCCACAAATCCAGAGATGAACCGGTTAAAAAGACACGGACCGGTTACGGACCGGTTATCGCGAGACTTGCTGGGTTTACAATGCGTTTCTAAAACAACGCGAGAGCGAAGCTATTCTCACGCATGCGCCATAGCTCACCAAGAGCACGAGCGAGCATGGATGTAAATAGTAGCCGCGCGCTAGCGAGTCACCGCGAAAGATTTTCAACACATCAGCCAGACAAAAATCTAAAGTGTGGAACGTTTTCGGGTTTTACTAGAAGGACGGAAAACTCGACAAAAGCCACGCTATTTGTAAGCTATGCAGCGCACCTCCGAAGTACACTGGTAGCACAACAAACCTCGACCAACAACTTTTCAAGCCTCACAACAACGAGCAGGATCATGCAGCTGCCACACACAAAGCGACGGGTAACGTTATCACTAAATTTTACGGGCAACTCAGTGATAGTTCACGAGCTACACAGGCCTTGAAGATCTCTTCCACACTGTTTTAAGTCCCTGCCCTTCCTCAGTAGCAGTGATAACTCCTGTCAATGAGCCCACAGAATGGGTGAACAGTCTTGTTGTTACACAGAAGAATAAACACGTTGTTGGACCCGAACTGCGTTGTCTCAGCCTTCACCTATAATATAAGCTGCATGACTATGACCCACAGCCATACAAGATTAATAAGAAGCATAAAGCTACAACAGTAGCCATGATGCAGAGAGGACATTCACAGCTAAAGCAACATCCCTGCATCACAAGGTAAATCCCTCAGCACACTGTCAAAATACATCTTACAGTCTGCTGTGTTTTGTTGCTGTCACTAGATTTATTCTGCCTACTGTTTTTTGATTGTTTACACTGCATTTAACCATACTGTACAGTGTACACTAAATGTAATGTCATGTTTTATTTCTAGGTAACGGGGGATTCAGTTCAGAGAGGTCCAGTGCAGACTGAACCTGCAAATGGAGATTTGGACGGCTGCAATGATGCACCCCAGACCCAAGATGAGCATACAGGTTTGTGTTTTATAACTTGTGATCAAGAATGAGCTGACTTTGTCTTAATCTTGTGCTGCAGTCATTGTATCAGCATAAAACACATTCACAATAATGAGAGAATCTGCATGCATGCACAGAAAGAGTTAAATAATCATCATGATGATAATGATATATCTTTTACACATGTACACAAGTCCCTACATAAATAAATTCTGAACATCAGATGAAGATTTTTACATAAAATGGTAAAGTCAGTAAAAAAAAAAAACTTCATGGCAAACATAGCCAGTAAAATATGGTGCTTGTTTTCTATTTCAGATGATGAACCACCTTGTAAAAAGAAGAAAATGTCAGCGCTGGACGAGCTGTTGGGAGACTTTGAAGTGAGGATGGCAACTAGATCTGTGAGGGACCAGGCCAGTGAAGAAGTCAAGAGGTAAAGAGAGCATGTTTTTATATTAATCCGTGCCCACCTGCTCACACAAACTCATGTTCGTGCTGCTGTTGTTAGGCGTACTGTTCTTGCATTATGTTTTGTATTATTAAGTTCAAGTTCAAGTGTTTATTTGTCATATGCAGGTTAACACAGGGTTAACTTAGTACAATGAAATGCTCAGGATGAGAAAAAACGATTTTGACTGGCTAAAAAACAAACAACAAGCAAACAGGAAATACTAAAGCATGCAATAAGGGTACAAAATAAACTACCAAAAAGTGAAACAGTAATTATAATATTTACTAAGTTTCTGAAGAGAAAAATAGTAAACAACATGGTAGAATTTTAACGGTGAAGCAGGATGAATTTGTGTGAATAACTATTTCAAGGTAGTAATGAAATATAAGCTAAAATGCACATGATCTATATTGCACATAACTACCAAACTACAGGTTGTATGACAGGTTATATTGCACAGGACTCAGGAGCTTTGTGCTTATAGCTTATTCCTGGGTTTTTTTCCTAGTGATTTTTATTTTATTACATGCTGCTGTAACCATTTGTGCCTTTTATATTTTTTCTGTATTTTCTGTAGGAAATTTTCTTTTAGCTGGTCTTTTTAGGTCCATGTTTAAAAATAAACACATTTAACATGTGATTATTTTGTTTGGCTTTTTACTTTATTTTTACCAGTGCTTTACAGCACCCTTTTAGATATGATATATGTGGACTTTTACAAATTTAAAAATGCTCTAAGAATGTCACATTTATAGAAGTGGTCCTTTTTCTTTCATAATGAAATATTTGTCTACCGGTACATCAACAAATATTAAAACGTAGAATTATTTGAAGTTTATTCGAATCGAACCGAATCGAACCGAATCGCTTTTACACTGCACCGAATCGAACCGAATCGCTTTTACACTGCATCGAATCGAATCGAATCGTTCCGTTTTTACAATAAATCGTTTTTGAATCGAATCGTAACCCTTGTATCTAGATGTGAATCGAATCGTCTGTCACACAGAGATGTACAACCCTAGTCGCGGGGGTAGCAGCCTAAGTAGGGAGGCCCAGACTTCCCTCTCCCCAGCCACTTGGAGCAGCTCCTCTGGGGGAATCCCAAGGCGTTCCCAGGCCAGCCGAGAAACATAGTCCCTCCAGCGTGTCCTGGGTCTTCCTCTGGGTCTCCTCCCGGTGGGACATGCCCGGAACACCTCACCAGGGAGGCGTCCAGGAGGCATCCTAACCAGATGCCCGAGCCACCTCAACTGGCTCCTCTCGATGTGGAGAAGCAGCGGCTCTACTCCGAGTCCCTCCCGGATGACTGAGCTTCTCACCCTATCTCTAAGGGAGAGTCCAGCCACCCTGCGGAGAAAACTCATTTCAGCCGCTTGTATCCGAGATCTTGTTCTTTCGGTCATAACCCAAAGCTCATGACCATAGATGAGGGTGGGAACGTAGATCGATCGGTAAATTGAGAGCTTTGCCTTTTGACTCAGCTCTCTCTTCACCACGACAGACCGGTACAGCGCCCGCTTCACTGCGGACGCTGCACCTATCCGCCTATCGATCTCACGCTCCAGTTTTCCCTCATTCGTGAACAAGATCCCGAGATACTAGCACAGATCTAGTTACAGTGAATATCTCCAGCGGTGGAAAAAATCATCTCAGTAACAACAGTAGCAGCAGTGTGACTGTATTTGTCCTCGTTAAGCCTAGGATATAGTTGACGCGTCGCATAGGGCGTGTGGGTGCGCGCGCGAAAAGTGACGCAATCGCATAGTCCCCGCCCCCGCGCTTTGGCCAGCGCGTGGTCGTGCACCTCCCAGATTTTGAAGCTCCGCAAGCCTAGCGCGCGCGCCGAATTGATTGACAGGTCGGGTAGGGACCTCACCGACAGCCTTCACGCCAGAGCCTGCAGCTGTCTGCGCCGCTGTGGTCGTGGAAACGGCGTTGCGACGCATGGAGGAATGTTTTTTATGTGATACAAAGTATTAAATTCCCCGAACGAGCAGAAAGTCATTTGTTTTTGTTGTGTGATTTCAAACAGTTCTTCTTCTACGGTAGATTTCGTCTTCTACACCCTTTCTTGCAACATATGCACAGGTTTTAGAGCAGGGGTGTCAAAGTCAAATACACCAAGGGCCAAAAAAAAAAAATTTGCTACAAGCCAAGGGCCGGACTGGTTCAATGTTCATATTGAAATGATTTCACATAGCCTGTTGAACCAAGACCTAACAGATTATCTATTATTTAAGGATTAAATTAATAAAACAATATTTTCTTATGGATCTGTCAGTAATTTCAAGTGAAAACATTTTTCAACAGGCAAACAGCAAAAAATTAAATTGTTTAAAAAAAAATATATATATATATATATATATATATATATATATATTTTTCTTAATTTCAAGATAAATGCATAAATAAAAGTGCATGCATTTTAAACTGAAAATGCATTATTGTGCAGCTCTACTGATCATCGCTTTCAAATGGGAAAATAAGAAAATAAATCAAATCAGTTGTATTCTTTCTCATGGCTCTGTCCCAGAGTCTATTCAACTGAAAAGTAAATATAAATAAATAAAATACAATAAAATACATAAATCTATGGCACACAGCCAAAACAATACTTCCTTCAAAGAAAAATCACGTCTTGTAGAAACAAATGTAAAAATTTAACTGAATTAAAAACTGAAAATTTGTTACAGCTCTGTGATGCTCACTTATCTGAGGCTGATACTTGGAGGTGCCTCATCTTTTGTACAAGTTCATCAATGTTTGGGGTTAGGCTCTGAGCTGAGGAAATCCTCAGGATTGATTACCTCCATGAACATGTAGTCTGCCTCCCACCTGGCTTAAAACCCCTGTTCTCTGTGTCCACCTTACGTTTAGCCATTTTTGAGGAGGGGTGCAAATGTAGCTGAAAGTTTATTTCTGCTCTGACTGCTGATGAATAATGAAGCCACTTGTGCAAGCTGAAGTGACTGCACGAGCTACCTGCCTAAATAAAGGTTGAATGATTAGGCATACAGCTGTCTTGTGACTTTTTATTAATATACTGTACTTTTTTATGATTGTTGGCTGTTGGCTGCAAGTATGAAGCTGTGAAATCCTTCATTTTCTACAGCTGATAGCTGTTGGTCATTAATTATGATGAAGTTCAGCAACTTCTCTGTTGAGCTCCAAGCTTCAGCTGTGTGTTTTTATTGTTCAGTCTGGGAGTATTGTCCCTCCTACGAGATTATCAGGTCGGAGTAGACGCGGTTGAACAAGAAAAAAAAACACAGCTGAAGACATGGAGCTCGAATGAGGGACAGGCTGAATGATCCGAGACCGGGACGCATGGCTGGGTCCTGCTGCTGCTGTTTCAGCGAGAGTGTCATCCCAAGGAACTAACTTGAGCACGGTTTAAAGTGGCGCTGTGACTCTGCAGACATTGCACGTTGCTGTCTTATGGTATTTAGTGTAAAATACATCCACACAGCGGACATGTTACGATGAACAGTTGGCTAACTGTTAGCTAAAATGCTACTCACCGAGTCTGCACGTTGGAGCTGCTGGCTGCAAACTATGGAATGGATTTCCTGAATTTGAAGCGGGTCTCATTACTCTGGGTTCATGAGACACGACTCCGTTCCGAAAATCCATTCCATAGTTTGATTGACTCCGTGCCATGTACAAAACACCAGCGGGCAGCTGTGGCTTGCGGGCCGGATCTAATAGTTATTAAATATCATCCAGGGGGCCATAAATAATTGCTTCGCGGGCCGGATCTGGCCCGCGGGCCGGGACTCTGACATATGTGTTTTAGAGGGTACTGCCACCTGCTGGTCAGTAAAAGAACAGCACTTTGCCATGTGCTGCCGTGCTACATTATAAACGCATGAAGCCGCACGGCACAGTGCGTGCACGGCACAGTGCGTGCGCAGCACGCGCGCTCCAGCTTGCGGACCAAAGCGCGACTATATCCGAGCCTTTACTCACAATAACCTTTTCTTGGACCTGCTCCTCCAGGTGGGACAGGTCCCTGGAAAAGTTCAGAGTTCAGTCATCAAACACATCTTCTTAGTTGCAGGTGATCTGGTAACTTTCCCTGAAGAGGAAGAAGGCAGCTGCTATCTCTGTCCCAGACTGGAAATAAAACACAAGGAAGTAAAAAAAAAGAGTTAAGATTATAATTTTAAATTAAAAGGGTTAATTAGATTCATTCATTCATTCATTCAACCTTTATTTATACAGGCTAGCCTCGTTGAGTCACGGGGACTCATTTACAAGAGGGACCTGTCTCACTCACACCAAACAACCATCCACTCTCACACCTACGGTCAATTTAGAGTCACCAATCAGCCTAACATGCATGTTTTTTGGTCTGTGGGAGGAAACCGGAGTACCCGGAGGAAACCCACGCATGCACGGGGAGAACATGCAAACTCCACCCAGAAAGGCCCCCGGACCGGGATTTGAACCGGCAACCTTCTCGCTGAGAGGCAGCAGCTCTACCAGTTGTGCCACCGTGCTGCCCAGATAATAATAATAATAATAATAATAATAATAATAATAATAATAATAATAATAATAATAATAATAATAA